>JAODUP010002390.1:0-11829 GCA_025642065.1 Paralvinella palmiformis
CTATTGACTGAGTAATAATAACAGTCATAAATCAATTAATAATAATAATAATTATAATACTTATTATTATTATTATTAGTAGTAGTAGTAGTAGTAGTAGTAGTATTAACATAAATTAGTCGGTTAATAAATTATTTCAAGATTATGACGATTGATATTTAATCTAATGATTGACCAATAATTTGATAAAAAGAAACTAGATTTATACCATTCGAGTGTTTATTTGATGCACGTATTTAGATATATTATTTCATGTAATGCTTAACATTTAACTGAACATAAAAAGTAAAACAACACGCCGTTTTCAAAGAATATTATAAGTGTATTTTAAATTATTACAAACTTTAATTTCCAATTTCTTATATATTATATAAGATAAATAAATTATGTGGTGTTTATATTTCTATATTAAGACAACATTGCGTTCAGTAACTATATCACTTCTTGACGATTACATATAGTCTAACCTGTCTCTAGAACGTTTATTTAGATTACAACCTGCATCTGTAACATATGAATATTAGAGTACAATTATTCTGAACGCATAATTCTACTCTTAACACAACATGTACGTATTAAGTTTGTAAAAGAACTGTTATCCCTATACCAAATACAGTGAAAGGATTCACTATTGAGACCATGTGATCTAATTCGGTTTACAATATTCAGGTTGGACATAAATAACAGTATGGTTTTTACAAAGATAGGTAGACTGTTAATTATTTTAAATTATACCTGGAAAATAGATATTTCGATATTCTATTACCAATGTGTAGAATAATCAAAACATTTCCTTTTATTACGTATTTTGTATTGTTGTAAAATATTTATTCAGGTTCAGCTTAAAACATGACCAACACCTTAAATAATTTAGAGGCTAGACATAATATGAATATAACAGAAGAGAAGTTTTAAAAACAGTTTCGGGTAACAACTCAGTTAGTCTACTGGGGTCCTATCTCATTAAATTTATTCTTTTTTTTAACTTTCTCTGAGTTTAAGTATTACATATGTTTGTAAACTCTTAAACACATATAACGAACTCAACAGCTTCCTAAATCGCACGACAAACATTCCAATATGTGTTTTTTTTTTAATATCGCGGGTATGTTCTATATTACATAATTATCGTTGTTTAAAAAGTGCATTCATCTAGACATTGTATTGCAATGTGTCCAAGAAATTCTCTGCAATATGTCTATTGTTTTGTTTTGCGTTGGCTCTTTTTAGGATAACTCGGGCCATCAAAAAGGATCGACTGTCTCTTGAATTATATATTCTAGATAGATTAATATAAACTACGTATGAAAGTTAATCAACAAAATGTAATAATAAGTTGTAATCAAAATTAAGATATGGGACAAATTTGTGCACATATTTGTAAATAATGTCGAAATATGAACATATACTAAATAGTCCGATCTAAAATGCTTGTGGATCGACTATATCTCGTCTGTGGGCGCCGCCATTTTGAAGCCAGCTACAGACCGGAAGCTTCATAAGTCTGACGTCACTTAGCATAAGCTGTTCGTTTGGTCTGATGACATTGGTGTAGCAGGAGTGAACGAGAATATGATTTATGAACAAAAGGTGTATTTGCTAGTATTACTAATAAATAGCTTCGGATGTTCCTGAAATGGCTAAAGTAAACTATAAAGTAAAATTCTATATGACGATTGTTTATACTTTTATAACCTACCAAGGTGTCAGATTTACTTAAATGATATGACGATTATGTCAATTAGTATTAGTAATTAGTAGATTAAGCACGGGGGTAGATAAGGTCGCGATGATGCCTAAGATAGAGCATCTGTGGCCTTGCATAATCTGGATCCAGATGGCTGCATGATCCTTAGGCCATCCGACTTCAGAACGCGTGACGTTTTCCCATTCCACCATACGATCTGGCATTCGATATAATGACTACCTGACAGTAATTAGGGTTATTTTCTTATATCTGTGATATTATGTAGAGTTCGTGGTTATTATTGGGGGATTCTGAAGTTATTTGTTTATAGAGATAACATATTTACGTCATAGTACTTGAGGGTGTTTTGTATGCGTTTACCTCTTGGACCAAGTTTTAAGTTTCACATAATGAATCTTATGTCTATTATCATATCGTCTAGATTACATAACACAGAACACTTGATAAAATAGCTACAAATGTTTGACCTAGAATATATCTGTACAGTTGGCTACAAATAGCAGTTGGCAATACCAGGTGAAGAAACAATTGAATACAAGGAAAAACTGTAAAAACATTCATAAGGACTGAATAATATTAAACTAATAATAATCAAACAAGCTAATCTAATGAATTAAACATTAATTTAGGATTTAAATATACTAATATATAAGACATGGGGTCAATTCAATTCCGGAATTGGAATTGATTAATTTAAAAAAAAATGAATTGGAATTGAGAAATTTTGAATTGGAATTGAGAAATTTGGAATTGGAATTGAAGTTTCCTACAAAAAAAATTAAATCCAGAAATTAATTTACCATTTTTACATGTGGCGGTACCAATATACTGGAACCATAATGATCCAGAGCTTTGATTCCTTATATATATATATATATATATATATATATATAAAAGATAGATAGATAGATAGATAGATAGATAGGTACACCGATAGGCACACCGACTGTGACTCCCCAAGTGAGCATTTAACCAATTAAAGTGGTCTGGAAACCATGAGCTCCGCCCCTATTGTGACACCACCACATAGCATACCTGTAATCTATATAGAGCTATTGCTATTTAGGAATTAATTAATTTTATCATCTCACCAGGAATGCCAATCTGGAGCCAAGCCTTGCCCTTCCTCTCCTAAAACTGTGACTAATATAGCCGTCGCCAGACCTAACTGTTTAATAATCATTTGAGAGATTTTGTAAACTTACCATATGTCATTGGTTTAGTACCTAGCAGGGTTGTGAAAGTAAATACAGGATATGACCCCTTCTGGGCAGAGCTAAGCAAATACATTCGTTTCAAGGCTCCTATTGGACAGTGGAATATAAAGTCATTTTTGAAAATATACTCTTACATGGGGATGCACCAAAATTATGATCCACCATTTGATATAATCAAATACCTCTTTAGCTAAAAGCGCCTTGTGGTTAGGCTTGCGCTAATTTTACCTTGTTAACACTTACATGTGGTGTTACCAATATACTGGAACCAAATTGATCCGGGAACTTTGGTTTCTTATATATATATATATATATATATATATATATATATATATATATATATATATATATATATATATATTTTCAGATATGACCCCGACTGTGGCACCCCACGTGACATTTAAAATTAAAATGGTCTGCTTTCATTAGGCTCGTCCACAACAGTGACACCACCACATAGCATGCCCGTAATCTATATAGAGATATTGCTATTTAGGAATTTCCCCCGTTCAGTGTTTAGAACTGGCAAAATAAAATTAAATCCACAAATTTAATTTCCCTTTTTAAATTTTTTTTAGTTCAGAAATATTTTTTCCCAAAAAAATCCATTTTGGAATAAAAACCCTACTGGGGAGTATCCATGGTAAAAAATTACGCAAAAAGGGTTGGAATTGGAATTGAATAGAAATTGATAAATTTGAGGTGGAATTGGAATCGACCAAATGGAATTGAGTGGAATTGGAATTCAAAAAAATGGAATTGACCCCAGGTTTTTAATATATATATATATATTATATATATATTTTTTTTTTTTTTCTTTTGGGCAACTTTTTTTAATAGCCTAATCTGATTACACGATTCATTATATGATATTGATACTCAAACCAAAATAATAATATGTAAATTTCTTATTGGAATATTGTGAATGCTGTAGTTTTTTTAGAATGTGCAACAGTTGGAAATGCATGCTATAATTTCAGGTTATTATTCTTGGTTCTCATTATTTATCAAATGTAACTATAAAGATTTATTAATGATACTTCTACTAGTATATGCTAGGGTAGGTGAGAAATCTTTGGAAATAAGTTTGTTAGGTATGCTTCAGATTAATTAGCGATTAGTTGTTTTAGTTAATAAAGAAAAGTATACACCTGAAATATTTTATTATAAATCTTAATCCTGTTAGATATTTCTCAACTGTATGTCCAGGGTGTGATCAATCATAAACTAAATAGAACATTTAATCAATTACTCCACATTTGTTATTTAAAGGTTTATGCTAAACAGCATATATCACTGTGAATTGATACGGTTTAAATGGATCGTATTAGATAATATAAAACAAGTTCATTACAATGCATCTCCTTATCTGATAACATAAATAACTCTTTCTTCATTTACAGACAAGACAAGACAATGTATTCACAATTTCCGATTCACATGTAATTCATGACATAGTATAATATTAATAGTAATAGAGGAAATTGAGGCACATGCATAGCCATAATGGCTGTCTTCCTACCTGCCCATAAACAAAATCTACACAATGCTAAACCATGGTACGGTGAATAAAATGTGATGATTAGTTTTAACATTCACCCCTGACGTTGAAAAAATCAGAATATGCAACAATTAAGAAGTACCAATCAAAATCTGTTTATAGTCTAAATCAATGTTGAAAATCATCCAGTTTTTAAAAAGATAAAAATGTATTGATAAATATATACACTGATCACACTCAACCCAAATTACATATATCAAATAACGGACAATTCCATACACGTTGTCAATAAGGCTTGTATGAAGGCTTTGTAAAAACTACATTGGCTACCTGTTAGACAGCGTATCCATTTCAAAATTGTGTTAATAACTTATAAACCTATTAATGATATGGCGCCACAATACCTGTGTGAACTGGTGTCCATTAGAAAGTCATCCCGAAAACTCAGGTCATCCAGTCAAGTACTATTGCAGGTGCCAGTGTCTCAGCTCAGGTAATATGGCGATTGTGCGTTCAGTGTTGCAGCCCCCACTTTGTGGAATAGGTTGCCGGCAAATATTAAAAATGTGTCGTCTCTTGAAAATTTTAAATTTGTTCTAAAACACACCTATTTAAGGTCGCTTTCAGAGATAAATAATAATTATCTTTTAAATCATTACAGGGTTTTATTTGGGGTATTTGGGGTATTATTATATTACATATTATTTGTACAGCGCCTTTGAATGGCTCCTGCTAGTATGCGCGCTTTATTAAATATACATAATTTTATTATTATTATTATTATTATTATTATTATTATTATTATTATTGTATCAATAATTAACTGAAAAATTATACCATATGCTGTTACCACCTAAATAAAGACAATAATTTGCTCATTGCCCAACCTTGCCCTACCTGGCGATTTTAACTGAAAGCAAGAATATGAAGTTCCCTATTGATCACATAAGTTATCAATAAGCTAATCGGAGCATAATATACCTTTTCTTGTTATAATACACATACAATATTACTAAGTCGTCAAACCTCAGACATGTGTATTAGTTGTCTTTGATTTAGAATGGAGGTATTGCATTTTTAAATACAGATACGTTATTGATTATCTAGCGTGTATCAAGGACTTTATAAGAATGTTTTTCAACAAACGTAGCCCTGATTAGATTAGGATTAAGAACCTGACAGTCGATGAAGAGGGATTATAACGTTTTTTACAGACACTATACAAAATATCTCGCTCTCCAAATACCGATGAAATCACGGAACGATATAAAGCAATTTTAGCAAACGTGACACCTACACTGGCTTATGATAACTGTAATAAGTAATATTAACAATTAGATAAATATTGAATTCCTATTACTTATTGATATAAAAGCCTTATATACCAAATGATGTCCTTCATATCGTTTGAACAATAAATACGGTTTCCAGTTTTGTTTTGTTCTTGTCAGTTTGTGCCGAGATACTAAAAGTTTGCTCTTTTAACTTATATGTACATTCATATATGATGAATATGGAAGCATTTTAATATATATATATATATATATTTTTTTTTTTTCTTTTTTTTTTTTTTTTTTTTTTTTTTTTTTTTTTTTTTTTTTTTCTTTTTTTTCTTTTTTCTCTCTTTTCTCTTTTTCTTTTTCTTCTTTTTTTTTTTTTTTTTTTTTTTTCCTTCTCTCTCTCTCTCTCTCTCTCTCTCTCTCTCTCTCTCTCTCTCTCTCTCTCTCTCTCTCTCTCTCTCTCTCTCTCTCTCTCTCTCTCTCTCTCTCTCTCTCTCTCTCTCTCTCTCTCTCTCTCTCTCTCTCTCTCTCTCTCTCTCTTCTCTCTCTCTCTCTCTCTCTCTCTCTCTTTTCTCTCTCTCTCTCTCTCTCTCTCTCTCTCTCTCTCTCTCTCTCTCTCTCTCTCTCTCTCTCTCTCTCTCTCTCTCTCTCTCTCTCTGTCCGTGTGTGTGTGTTTGTGTTTTTTCTACCCATTAATGGTTGATTCTATGCGAAAAACAAGTAAAGTAATATTGATATTTAAACAAAATAATGTCATAAATCTGTTATCTTTACTGATGTAACAAAGCTGCTATTTTTACTCATGTCATGAAGCTGTTATCTTTACTCATGCGTTAAAGCTAGTATTTTATACTCACATTATAAAACTGTTATTTAACTCATGTCATAAAGATGTTATTTTTAATCCTATCATAAAACTGTTATTTATACTCACGTCAACGAAGCTGTTATTTAGATTCATGTCATGTAGCTGTTGACTTTACTCGTGTCATAAAGTTGTTATTCGTTGGTTTATTATTTTTAGGATTTGTAAAGAAATCTATAACTTCGATGACGTTATCAATAATTAATCCCTTTATAGAATTTCTTTTGTATTTATCGATTACTAATTATGATAAAAATGTAGTTGTGCAGCAAAACTTTTTAAGTACTTTCATAGATAATCATTGAACCGACGATATATATCCATTTTTATTACTGGTTCAGTCTATTACAATTATCATAAAATTTGGTCACCTAGTCAATTACCATTGACGATGTATGAGGTCTGGTGAGGTAAACAATTGACTACTCAATTATAGTACTAATGTGGATAGGGTTACTGAAGGCCATTATCTCTGGTTGGTGGCAAATAAGGTGATGAATTATTAAAAATAATCTACTTTATCGGACACAGCATCTATGGATATCTATTTTAGATGAACGCTCGGCAAACTGATAGTTTTATAATACGACTTCATATTTTTGATCATCATTGCGTCTGACAGATACGTTTGTAAAAAGGAGATATGAAGACCTGTATGATGCATCGTTGTAGTTTAAAACCTTCATTAACGTCAACAAGATCTCTTTATAAAATTAGACAGCCACCTATAAAACCACTATTTATATAAATTTAATAATACTTGAGAGCAATCTTGCTTCTAATCTATATGATTTCTCATACAGTATCACAGCATGTCATTATCATATCCGTATACAAAATACACTTTAAAATGGCTACATATTAAATTGATAACAATCTTGCTTCTAATTTATATGATTTCTCCTACAATATCACAGCATGTCATTATCATATCCGCATACAAAATACACTTTAAAATGGCTACATAATAAAAACCTATATTTAAAATATCAAAGGTTTTTAATATAGTGTAATAGTTTGAGTACTGTGCAGCAAACCTCTGAACATGAGTTCGAAACTAACTAATATTTGTAATTATTGGGTGTTTCCTATGACCCCTTGGACATATATTCCAAAGTGTGATCAACGCCGAGTATAGACAATTCAATTCATCATACTAATTTACTCGCTAGTTCTGCTTCCAATTTGATATTTGTATTATAGTGTATAAAGGCTTCTTCACATTCTGTAAACCACAAAACTGTCTTTTAATTGTAGGTTGTATATTATATATATATATATATATATATATATATATATATATATATATATATATATATATATATATATATATATATATAGTTGTTGGTTCTTCAAATTACAATAAGGCACACAATAACTGCAATTATAATTGTACGAAGAAGTTGTGCTTTGTGCTAGAATATTGTTGTTAAAATTTGTTATAACTAATGTTTACAAAGATGTACATTATAACAGAAATGTCCTTATGGTGCCTAAGCTTAAAGACTAAGTGATCAACGTAAACGTATGAGGAATAGCTGTTAGGTGATATTTCATTCTAGTTTCTTAACAATCAATTTTGTAGTAATGTTATTTTGTTTTTATCTTAGTCATTTCACTGTTCCGGTATGCAGGTAGTGTACGCAGCACAATTGGTCACGTGCTCAACAAAGTCTTATGTTGGTTGACATGCCGTGAGCCTATAAAAGGCCGAACTTTTCAGTCTTTTCAGACAACACCTTGCGACGCTAGATCTCTAATCCGTCCGTACGTTGATATAGGTATGATTTGTTTTGTGACCCAGAATAATGCTGAAGTCAGCATCTAAGGTATCGAAATGCTCTACGTATTGAGGTGTAGTGTCAAATGGTAATTTGTATACATGCTTCCACTTTCTGTACCTAGTCTAAAATGAACCGCTTCCTTGTGGGTGTGAGGCTTTAGACACATACGAAGAGTGGATTAGCTGGGTAACATAGACTGATGAATAGCCTATATATATATATATATATATATATATATATATATATATATATATATATATATATATATATATAAGTATAAGTATAGAAGGTTTATAGAAAGGCATTTTTATTTCGAGTTTTAATCCGATAGATTGATTTATAGTAAACATCTTTTCGGTTTATTTATTATTAGTTTGTTTGTTTGGTTTTATTCCGCCTCATCAAAGGGTTAACATACAAACATAATGATATAAAGTACAAACATAATGATATATAGTACAAAATTAATGATATAAAGTTCAAATATAATGATATAAAGTACAACCATAATGATATAAAGTACAACCATAATGATATAAAGTACAACAATAATGATATAAAGTACAAAAATAATTATATAAAGTACAAACATAATATAAAATACAAACATAATGATATAAAGTACAGAATTAATTATATAAAGTACAAACATAATAATATAAAATAGAAACGTAGTGACATAAAGTACATTAATGTATACAGCCATCGATATGAATACATATATAAATACAAAATAATTTGCCAATTATTATGCAGAAAGAAATGTGTTTATCACAGATCTATTATGACTAGACAAGGGATGCAACCGAAATCACACAACATCTACTAAGACACTTACAAGGTTCTTTGATAATTCTCCCCTTTGCCGCTTCAAGTACGACTTACTGCATGCGAGATTTGTAATGGAGATACTAGATTTATTAGTATTCTAGAAACGCTATTTTTATTTGTTTAGAACTGATAACTTCTTGGGTGTATTTTGAAAGTAAAAACTAATAAAACTTACTTCAACGTGATATGGATAGAAAGAAGGAGTACAATAACTCCTGTAGTTCAACAGTAATTTTAGGCTTTCCATATAACGAGCCTCTACCAGAGATGTGTTTTGCAGAATCTTCTAATACCTAGGGATTTCTTCATTAACTTTGCCTGTAGATATTGAACATCATTCATTGCTACCTTAGAAGTTGAACCATAATATTATAGATATGACTGATAATATCTGGGTTTGGCAAATATACATGCACAATGCAGGATACGGAATGTGTCCTTCGGGCAGCTTGTGATCTGACATTTAAAGGAATTTTATAGGTCATGAAGAGGATTCCACAAAATTAACTGTTGTTCACATTCGGTCCTTTACAGAACATATGCCAAATGTGACGCACGAAGGTTTGGCGAACTAAACTTTACTCCATGTTTCGAAATATAGACATTTGCCTCATATATGAGATTCTAGAATCCTGATACACTTAAGCGAGATGACGTCATACATCTTATGAAACACTATTGATGGTAACATTACATGCCATTTTTAGATGATATCCATCATATCCTGATACCGGATATTAAAAAGAAAAGATGATGATAATCCTCCTTTGTCTTGGTCTATAACTGAAACTTATTACTTCGTCAGTCTGATTGGTCGACTTGGTGGCCACGTTTATTCGCTGATGTCTTTACACTAACATGCACCGATATATCATTTGAATATTCATAAGCATAATTGTATGTGAGTGAGAGTAGCAACCATTGAAGTTCCACGACTACAAAAACAAGCAAAATCTCGAACTACGAATCCTAAATCGTGCTAAATTATCTAGATAAGTATATACAACTCACGGAAGAAATTTGTCTAGAGCGCAATTGATCGATAGGTTTTTGGCAAATGAGATCAGTGTTGGTTTTCTCCAATGTTGGAATCAGAAGACTTTTGTTGAACGAATCGGGTACAATGTCGTATCTAACACATTGAGAAAACATGTTACAGACTATTCTAGTCGCAATTTCTAACCTGGAAGTACAACACAAGGAATGATAAAAACTATGGCATATTCTGTGCCCCATGTCTGCCAAAGGTTATATTAATGACCTTTACAACCGTCACGAAGTGTTAGTGTTAGAAAGTATGGTATTGTTTTGATGTTTTGATAATTTGATCATATAATACTCATAAAGGGTTTCCAAAGATATGTTATCTACTATTGATTTGCTAGTAAAGTTAATTCGGCGAACTAAGTTTCAGAACTTGTTAACAGCGGAGTCTTTTAGGTTCAACAGACTAAATGTACTATGCGTGTTACTTACTACCATACAGTATATATCGAGATATACAATATTCGTTAACCTATGACACAAGCACAAAAACACATTATGTGGTCACCCGATGTATCCAATGCATCTTTGAATACTTTCTTCTTATGATCAATGTATAGTATATCTTCAACAAATGTATGAACGATATTTTTCATGGCGTCATCTAAAGTGCTCACCTGGGTTCACGCATTTTCAGGGTTCATAATGTTATCTATGTTCACATCCGGTATAACACTCATGTTAATAGACAAGTAAAGGAAGATGTTCACTAACATTTGATAAGTCATTCACAATATGACAATTTATTATTTTAATGTGATACATATTTTGAAAACAATCGCTGATCTATATAAGAGTTAGTACCATTTATGTATAATAATAATTACAATCATACGTCAGAACGTTGTAACGTGTTTATAGATGTGATCCTATTATGCTGGTAACAGTTACTGTGATTATAGAGAGAAAAAAATGAGGGATGAAAATTTCATATATATATATATATATATATATATATATATATATATATATATATATATATATATATATATATATATATATAATTTTGTGTGTGTGTGTGTGTGTGTGTGTGTGTTTGTGTGTGTGTGTTTTTTAGGGTACATATAAAGAGGCAACAGGCACAGAGCATCAACATATCTAAACATCCTTCGAGACCTACCTCCATAAATCTAAATACAAATACAACTATACATACATTAATCTAAAAATAAAATGTTCCATACCTCCACATATTGATAAATGTGTGCGTATACCTAAGCATGTATCTGGTCTACTCATCAGCCTGTGGGAACCAGCTAATTCGCTTTTCGTACGCGACAAATATGTCACGTCCACAGGAAAACGGCTACATGCAGGGTACGTACAAACAGCGGAAGCACGTAAAACACATACCCTATTATGCTGGTAACAGTTACTGTGATTATAGAGAGAAAAAGAATCCCGATGAAGGATGGCTGTGTGAGTATATATATATATATATATATATATATATATATATATATATATATATATATATATAATATATTTTAAAAGTGTGTGTGTTTGTGTATGTATGTGTGGTGTGTGTGCTAAGTTAATCTGTATAATAAGGCAATATGCTTTACCTGGTTAGGGAAAAATTATTAAACTCAGTTTTTT
>JAODUP010002392.1:0-17437 GCA_025642065.1 Paralvinella palmiformis
GAAAAAATTCATACATTATATGACCGTTCCCATGTCATTAATTATATTGGCTCATAACTCATAAGTAGCCTCATCATTACGAGTTTTGTTCAAAACATCAGTTGAGAGAACATCGTAGGTGTTGGGCTGAACAGGTGGATCACGTGATCGACTCAGCTGATCATAAGTTGGCCCAGCTGTACTGGACGACTCCATGTTTACCATTTGGTTTACATAAACAGGTTCTTTTCCCTCTTCAATAACATCTGAAGATTTTGAGTCATTTTGAGTGTCTGTTGTTCCTCGTCTGCGTCTACGTTTATACAACAAAAACACAATACCACCTACCACAGAGACACCTAGCGACAGTACTAATAATACACTAAGAGAAATGACAACACTTTGTGGATAACCATTTCTCATTATTTCACCTTTCAGTTCTATCCTTTGTGTTTGTGACAAAGTTCCCAACACATTCGTGGCATGACAAGTAAAAGCTTCAAGGTCATTTCGATTCTCAAATGTCAGATTTTCGCCTTTTACAACAAATTGTCCTTTCGAGTCCAGCCATTTGTATGTACAGTCAGGATAACAGTCTGCTCCACAGGATAGAAGGATCCGTTGTGAAGTTTCTTTGGACATATAAAAAGTTATCTGAATGTTCTCTAGATATGGCAAATCTAGAAAGAATTGATCACTTTCCTCTGATATTAGGACAGAGTTAATTTCTTTCGCTTTACAGAAGATCACTTTTCCGTAATTGGCTTTTCTTGGAGAGATAATCCGGATCTTGTCGTCATCAATATCATAATTATCGAGTACGTCATCTACAATCCAGGTATACTCCAATAACGAAATGTTTCTAAATTCTTCAGGTAGAGATTGTGATTTACTACTACAGGTGAGAATAACTTCGTTTACCTTGATAGTACTTGTTATAACTGGCTTAGTTGGCTTCTGGTATACGTAAATAATGACTGTATGTATCCACGAATCAACGATTTCTTTTTCAATCCGGTAAAGTCCAGCATCTGAACGACTTATATTTGTTATGGAAATCCCGATGTCAGTTATATAGTCACCTTCCATATCACTCTCATTGAACGGAGGTATCATAGCCAAGCCTATATGTCTATTTCTCGATATATCGAAGCAATCAGATATATCAAATCCATAACAATGAAAGAGATGCATCCATGTACCATTAGTTAAATGCTTAATTTCAATTATTTCAAAATCTCTAACACCATGACGTCCAAGTTCCCACGTAACAGTTACATTATCACCAGGATCTCTCCGTATTATCTCAGTACACATAACACATTGTCCAGTTATTAAACAAGTCAATGAGATAACGGCTATATATAGCATTTCAAATCCCATGGCTTCTGGTTTAAAATTGATCGGTTTTACCAGATCCAGATCTTGTTAAAACACAATGATGAAACACCTATTCCGGTAATCGAGTAGACGTATTTATACTCCTTATTTATAACATATCAAGATATTATTGAAACATAACCAAGAACCATCAACACCTGTAACCAAACAGACTTATTTATACTTCCTGTTTTCACAAACTACATAACAGGCTTATTATATATGACTATCATATGTCATAATTCGTTAAACAACATCAAACTGACCGATATGTATAGCGTAAGTCAATGCGACCATCAGACTATTTATAGTAAGGCGACTCACTAGGGTCTGTATGTATGTATATATATATATATATATATATATATATATATATATATATATATATATATAAACACACGCACACACGCACGCACACACACACACTAGTCCAGTAATAATCCATTGTGCGGTATTGCTACTTTGTTTTTATTTTAGTTAAATCACTTCAGTGAATCCATACTGAGTTAGTGTACATTCTCTTTGTTATGAACAAACTTTAATGTTTGTTAACACGGTGAGGGTATATAAATGGTTTAAATTAGGTTAGAGAAGAACTTCGACGCCAGACATGGATACATGGTTCATATAGGTAGGATTTATTCAGTTATTCGAACCCAGAATAAAGCTGAGATCAGCATCTGAGGTGTCGAAATGTTTTATATACAGGTTTCTTTTGGACCACAGAAAATTACTGTTGAATGTAAACTGTGGTGTCAAAATAGTTTATGATATGTATGTAGCAATTCACCATTGAACCACACGCACGCGTTGTTTACTGCGAGCTGTGGTATCAAATGGTATGTTTTACGTGCTTCCGCTTTTTGTACGTAGCTTGTAATGTAGCCGCTTTCCTGTGGGCGTGAAAAACGAATTAGCTGGTTCCCACAGGCTGATGAGTAGACCAGACACATGCTTAGGTATACGCACACATCTATCAAAATGTGGAGCTATGGAACATTTGATTTTTAGATTAATGTATGTATAGTTGTATTTAGATTTATGGAGGTAGGTTTCGAAGGATGTTTAGATATGTTGATGTTCTATCTTGTATATTAGTAGTAGTTTTCTGAGTGCAAATATCGGGTGGTTTTTCCCCCAAAAAACCCCGTTAACCCCACCAACCAGTATATGTTGTCGTCACGGTCTACTGATGGTGTCAAGTCTTGTTATTGCTTGCTTGGGCCCGGTCAGTGTGTGGGGACTAAGTAGTCTAAGAACACCCTTTAAAAATTTTAGTTTGGGGGGTTTAAACCCCCAAAAAGCAAAATTTTTTCTTTTTAAATTTTTTTGGGGCAAAGGGTTAAATTTTTTCCCCCAATTTTTCCCTTTGTTAAATTTTTTTTTAACGGGAAAATGTTTTGTTATTTTGGGCTGATGAAAATACTATTATTTCTGCTATTGTCGGAGGTATTAGAATTATTATCATAATATATTTATATGTACTGATATATATGTTTATTTCCAGTTATTTTTTGGTTATATATGTACTAATATAAGAAATTTGGGTTTCTATTTGGTAGTGGTCGTTTGGTCATAATTCTGTAAGAATTATAAACATCACGAAAACCTGAGCCCACGTTTTTATTATATGTAACATAAATCCCCACACACACACACACACACACACACACACACACACACACACACACACACACACACACACACACACACACACACACCCCAAAAATTTAATTATTCCTCTCTGCTTCCACAAGCAGAACATTCAAATTTAAATAGGATAAATAAATCAATGACTCAATATAAAGAAGTCAACATTATACCCAAATTAGATGAGAAGGTCTTCCAGACTTCTTCCAGTGATATTCATAATAATGAATGGAGTGAAGACACGGCCAATGCTATGTTACGTCACTGGTTAAGTTATTTAAACTAAATGAACCAGAAGGTCAATTTGACCCCTGTTCTACCACAAATCGTAATATAATTAATCTTTCTTCTTATATGCTTTCGGAAAAGGAGATTAATTTAATAAGCAAAGGTTTGTCATTTGTCCCTACCCCTGATATTGATAAAACAGCAATCACAAATGCAGTTTTTAACTTGGGTAGAAGATTAAAAATTAAATATTTTTTTAGATGTTGCCGTAACAACTATATTAAAAACAGTAAGACGTTTGTGTCGAAATCCAACTGGATCCCAACTGATAAAGTAATAGACCCAGATCTTCTTCAGTGTATTTCAAACTTCACATCAGAAATAAAAAGCTTAACCATTCTGAAGGAAAAAAATAATATAGACCAGTCGGAATCATTAGCCCTCAGAAATATCCGCAAAAATAAGAGTTTAGTATTTAAAAAAGCAGACAAAGGTTCAGCAACAGTGATAATGGATAAAAAGTATTATTTAGCTGAAGGTTATCGACAACTAAATAATACTCACCACTACAAAAAAATTAAAACTCCTTTATTTCCCCAAACATCAGTAAAGGTTGCAGAAATATTAAATAGGCTAAGAAATTCTGGTGTTATCACAGATAAACAATTGCAATTTTTATTACCGCCAATTAATCCAAGGCCTCGGCGATTCTATATGCTTCCTAAAATTCATAAGGCATTTAACAGTTGGACTTTTCCAGATAAGATGCCACCTGGTAGACCTATAGTATCTGACTGTAATAGTGAATCTAAAAATGTTGCAAGTTTCATCGACAGTATTCTTAAACCACCTGCAATGAAGCACCCTTCTTATATAAAAAATACCTACGATTTTGTAGATAAAATTGCAAAGCTAGTCATACCTGATGGATGCTTGCTTATAACATTAGATGTTGAGAGCATGTATACAAATATTGACCATGCTAAAGGGCTTAATGCAGTGAGTGAAGCACTTCAATTTCGAGGTCCCTTATATGACGGTATAATGCAACTCCTTGAATTATCATTAAAAAATAACGATTTTCTCTTTAACGGGCAATGGTATATTCAGGCCACTGGCACTTCAATGGGCCGGGATTGGGCTCCTCATTATGCCGACATATACATGGCTAAATTTGAGAAGGAGGCCTTATATAAAGCAGCTTTAAAACCACATACATACTATCGTTATTTAGATGACATATTTATTGTGTGGCCCCACGGAAAAAAAAGGCTTTTTATGGATTTTTGGATAGTTTAAATAATCACGAACCACCGATTAGATTTAAAGCTACATTAAATAAGCAGAAAATTGATTTCTTGGATACAACCATATTTAAAGATCCAGAAAATGAAAATGGATTATTAACAAAGGTCTTCTTTAAACCGACAGATACTCATCAACTCTTGCATAAGGATTCCTTTCACCCTAAACATACCTTTCAAGGAATCCTGAAGTCTCAGATCTCACGTTTTTTTTAGGATTTGTTCAAAAATTACAGATTTTGATGAAGCATGGCAGATATTGTCTCATTCATTATGCAAAAGGAATTATTCAAAAAGATGGCTACGCCATATTAAAAGTAAAACTGTCCGTGAACTACAAATACAACAACGTCGTATTAATCCGACTAATCCTACAAATAGTCAGTGGTGTTCAAAACCATGTGGGATTAGCAGATGTAGATCATGCGAGATATTGTGTTCTTGTCACAATATCACAAGTACAGTTACCAATAAAACACATGGAATAATAGGCAATTTAAACTGTAGCTCATCTAACATAATATATATCTGTGAATGTTTACGTTGCTCTAAACAGTATGTAGGCGAGAGTAATGGCGAACTTCGTGTTAGAATGAATGGCCACAGATTTGCGATTAATTCAAAAGTGATGTCTTCTGCGTTATTCACGCATCTTCTAGAACATACACGGATAAATAAAGACTTGCCCGAACCATCTCTAGAAGATTATGATTTAATTCCGATTGAGCAGTTACCTACTACAGGTTCATACACTCAAGACAAGATAAATAGATTAATTCGGGAAACATTTTGGATAGATACCCTAGGTACATTAGAACCGGGAGGTCTTAATAAGAAAAGATATGAAGATGTTATAAAACCTATACAAAATGAGGACGTTGTCCCATTTGTGGTACCATTTTCAAAAACGGCTAACATAGCAGCAAGAATAATTAAAAAACATTATAAAATTCTCCAACAGAAAGAAGTGTTGAATGATTATGAATATAGAATTATCACAGCTTATTCTAAACACAAACATCTAGCTGGTTCCTTGGTTTCTAGCAAAATGTAGGAAAACGTTATATTTAACAATGTCTCCTGGAGCTCTGAATAGGTTTTCTTTTAACACATCTCCAGTAAAACAACTTAAACCCAATTATAAAAATTCTCAGCCCTAGTAATTACTTCAGTAAAACAAAGCAATATTTCCTGAAGTAGATCTCAACCGAAGCTGCAACAAACATTCATTACTGACAGCAGTTAGATTTCAGTACACACAGTTAATTACTATTAATATGTGTGTTTTGGTATCTTTACAGCTATGAAAGAAAAATTGGAAAGTTGGTTTATTTTCAATTACTCTAATCAAAACAGTTGTTTTGATTATAGTAACAGCGCTTCGTTCTAGACAAAGGCTACAAAGGTTAACAGTTTCTAGATTCTGGTTTGAAATTTAAAACTAGCTAGGGAATTCTGGTATAAATATTGCTGGCAAAGTAAATACTTTAGACACATGCACTTGATAAAGGTTTCTTATAACCGAAACTAGTCGTGCTATTTTGGGCTGAGTGAAAATACTATTATTTCTGTTATTGTCGGAGGTATTAGAATTATTATCATAATAGATATTATATGTACTGATATATATGCTTTATTTCCTGTTATAGCTGCGTTATATATGTACTAATATATAAAATTTGTTTTCTATTTAGGTAGTAGTCGTTTGATCATAATTCTGTAAGAATTATAAACATCACGAAAACCTGAGCCCACGCCTTTATTATATGTAACACAACACACACACACACACACACACACACACACACACACACACACACACACACACACACACACACACACACACACACACACATAGCTATACATACGTAGACCTATCCATGTGTCTGGGTTACTTATCAGCCTGTGAGGGTCCAGCTAATCTGTAATAACCATTTCTCACTATAATATCACGCAGGTAAATCCTTTGTGACAAAGTTCCTAACAAATTAATGACATGACAAGTAACACTACCAATGTAATTTTGCTTGTGACTTGTCACATTTTCTTCACTATAAAAAATTTGTCCTTCCGGATGTAACCATTTATGTGTACAGTCATCTTTATAGTCCGCTACACAGAACAGAAGGATCATTTCTGTAGCTTCGTCCAAAGCGGAAATAGATACTTGAATGTTTTCTAGATACGGCTAATCTAGAAATAATTCATCGCTTACTGCTGACCTGAATTCAGAGTCTACTTCTTTAACTTTACAAGAGAATAGTTTCCGGAATTGACTTTTCTTGAAGATAATCTGGATCATGTTAATAAATAAATGGACTACGTCATTTGCAATCCGTGTATACTCTAATAACGGATTATTTCTATATTCTTCAGGTAGAGACTGTAATTTGCTGATGCAGGTGAATATAACATCGTTTACTTTTTATGGTATTAGTTATAATAGGGTTAGTTTGTCTTCTGGTATATGTGGGGCCCCTCCGTGGTCTAGCGGTAGCGTGCTGCACCACAGATCACTACCACCCGTGTTCGAATCCCGGCGTGGGCATATCTGAAGGTTGTTTCGTCTCTCACTTTGCCTCATTACCTTTTAGATGTCGCTCGGCCCATTTAGCCTACCTTGTGCACAAAAGTGGCCGTAAAACATCAATCAATCAATCAATCATCATCATCATCATCATCTTTATGAAGAATCAATCTTACCAAAAAAACATCTAGTTATACCATGAAGTTGTCAAGTGGCCATTACTCAGTGATAACAATATGTATCCTCAGATGTTTTTATTTTCCTTTCCGTTAGCATACACAACAACAGCACAGTATGGGATTTCTCCCCCCAGTGTGTGTTTTAGGGTACATAGTAAGAGGCAACAGGCACAGAGCATCAACATATCTAAACATCCTTCGAAACCTACCTCCATAAATCTAAATACAACTATACATACATTAATCTAAAAATAAAATGTTCCATACCTCCACATATTGATAAATGTGTGCGTATACCTAAGCATGTGTCTGGTCTACTCATCAGCCTGTGGGAACCAGCTAATTCGCTTTTCGTACGCGACAAATATGTCACGCCCACAGGAAAGCGGCTACATGCAGGCTACGTACAAAAAGCGGAAGCACGTAAAAACATACCATTTGGTGACTTGCTACATACATATCATAAACTATTTTGACACCACAGTTTACATTCAACAGTAATTTTCTGTGGTCCAAAAGAAACCTGTATATAAAGCATTTCGACACCTCAGATGCTGACCTCAGCTTTATTCTGGGTTCGAATAACTGAATAAATCCTACCTATATGAACCATGTATCAATACACGTTCGACTGGTCTGGCGTCGAAGTTCTTCTCTAACCTAAGTGAAAATTCAAGCCCTATATATAGCCTCAGCGTGTTAACAAACATTACAGTTTGTCCATAACAAAGAGAATGTAAAACTAAAATAAAAACAAAGTAGCAATACCGCACAATGGATTATTACTGGACTAGAACGAAATATCGTCTCAAACTTGAGTAAATACTACGATTTACTCGAACCTAACAGCTAACCCTCATACGTTTCCGTTCATCACCAAGGGAACGTTCATTCACGCTTAATTTAGCGTCCCTAAGTATCTGCAGTTAGGTGTGGTGGGATCTAAATTAAAGCGCCTATCCACTTGATCTATTTGACCCATGGTCGAGAACAGCGGATTTAAGGCAGATCTCCGATACTGCGAATGACACGTCGGGATTATAATAGCTATACATTTAACAAATTTCCTATATCAGTGTAATCTAATTACTCATAATATGGGAAAAACTCTGTCCGCAGCTTAATACCCATGGAGATGCCTGCCGGAGTAACAAACGACTCCAGGAGTATAAATCCATCAAGCAGCATTGTATGAATTAATAGGTCGTTTCGCCAGACCACATAAGAGGACAACAATATAGATTCTACATTATACATAACAAAGCTAATAAACTCAAACATGTTGTAATAACGACATAACTTTCTTACATTGGTGTAATAAGGAATCTGGATGGAAATAGATGTCTGGCACGGGTGTGGTTTTGTGTGTGTGTGTGTGTGTGTGTGTGTGTCTGTGTGTGTGTGTGTGTGTGTGTGTGTGTGTGTGTGTGTGTGTGTGTGTGTGTGTGTGTGTGTGTGTGTGTGTGTGTGTGTGTGTGTGTGTGTGTTTTAGCTGTGTATAATAAGGCACAGGCACAGAGAATCTCGAACCGTGAATTCAAACTCTGGACGTTTCTTCAGGGGACTGAATCCAGAGTGGCGACTTTTCTTGCTGAGACATGTGTAATGTCTCACCAGTCCCTAAGCCGCCAAGCAAAAACAAAAAGCAAATCACCTACAGCCGTGGAGTTTGGGAGTAGAACACCCAAGTCAGATCACGGCAGTAGTGAGAATGTTTAGATTAATTATCTAAGCAGCCCTATTTATAGCTATTTTTTAATTGCTGTATCTTTCTTCAAAGCAATACTATATAAACCATATAACCCAATTGTCACTGTCTTCAAAGATCAGTTTTTACAACGGGCAGGCATCATGAAGCGACTACTATTAAAACTGTTTATCTTAATTACTATTAAAAGACTGACATCTGCGCTGAAGCAGACCGTAATAGCGCGTCATAGCTTCCGTACTGTTTGAACTATGCTATCATTTTCAAATCTGACCTAATTTATGCTATTCTAACTATTGTAGTTCTTAAATGTTATTTATGACAAGCAGATTAGAGCTAATCTTGAATGTCATAGTACAAACTGGACATAACTGGACCTAGGAAAGATAAATCTATTCCCACATACAACCAAGGTGAATTATATATACAAGTAAACTTGTTATTAAAACACACCAACCGCGCGAACTGTGTCCAATGCCACCGCTCGAGATGCGATGCAGTGTTTCTATTCCTGAGTCGGGAGTACTTATAATGCTTTAAGAGCGTACTGTGCCTGCTACAGTCATTTAAATGCTGGATAACCAGGCCAGACACCTAAACGGCGTCCCTCCAAAGACGCAAATAGTACATGGATTATACAGCTCTAGATCAACTTTTCTTGAATGCAGGGACCGTGAAATATGGTCTCCACGCATAGAAAACGGAACTTTCTCAACCGCAGCATAATATGCCTTGTGACATTTGCTGGAGGGTCAAATACCTCATAAACATACAAATCCAATAAATACTATGACCTACTCGTCACTATTATAACAATTTACATCGGCGCTTTAGCAGACCGTTATGGCGGAATTGCCGTTCTATATATTAACATTTTCAAATCAGACCTAATGTCTGCTATACAAACTATAATTATAATATAGGGTTTTATTAATGACAAGGAGACTAGAGTTAGCCTTGAATGTCATAGTACAGACTGGACATAACTGGACCTAGGAAAGATAATTCTATTCCCACAAACAACTAAGGTGAATTATATATACAACTAAACTTGTTATATAAAACACACCACCAGAGATAGATAGAGTGTGTGTGTGTGTATGTGTTTTGCTAACATAAATATGATCTATAATCAGATGTATGTTGCATATAAATGTGTTCACCTTATACCTTAGCTATATATTTATAACTTTCAAGACGTGTTGTCTTCAGTTTTCACTTTTCATGACAGGAACGTTATGATTTATGATATTGTTTTACAAACTGTTTTATAAACATTTTACTGCATGATCACTTTCATATAATATTATGTATTGTTTTTGTTAATATAACACCTGTTATTGTTGTTGTTATTGATAACAACGTTGGCTTAATGCAGAGGCGGAGTTAATAATTTTCGTTGTGATTTCTGGATATGTTCGTGTTTTTGTTTGTGCAAGGATTTTGATGGCTGCCATCGAGTCTGAGTGTATGATTGTGTCTTCGTGCCTGTCTTGTGTCTCCCGCCATGCGAGGGCGGCGTGTATGGCGTGAAGTTCTGCTAGAGTGATTGGTGTGTGGTCGGGGAGTGTTCCACAGGGATTTCGGAGTGCTCCCTCCACAAAACAGGCCCAGGCAGATTTTCCATCCTGTCGGACACTGGCATCTGTGTAGATGTTTATTGCTGCCTGGTCTCTGTTCAGGGAAGATATCCTATCCGACGCATCAGTGAATGCCCATTGTGGGTCTTGGGTTTTTGATTTTCTGTTTACGATAATGATGGTCAATGGGTAGTCGCGCCATGGAGCAGTTTCCTTGGCATCCGGAGGGTGGATTGCTGGAATTTTCATGTCCCTTTGAATAACAGCTGCTTTCATGGCCCAGCTTTTATTAATGTGTACTCTGGGGTCTTTGTGTAAGCTTTCTTGTATTTTAGATGTGATTTGGCTGTGTCTCCTCTAATGAGATGGGCAATAGGGGGGGATGCCGGATTCTCTGCTGATAAGGGCAGAGGGGGCAGTAGGGGGGAGTTCTAAGACATATTTAAGTGCAGTTCTTTGTGCTATTTCTATGTGTTTAATTGCTGTTTTAGATGGAAGTAGGTAGATTGGGGCCGCATAAAGAAGTATGGATTGAATTAGGGCTTTATAAAGATTAATAAGATTGTTTGTGTTTATTCCTACTTTAACATTAGAAATATTTTTTATTATGTTTAGTCGAGAGTATATTTTTTGTTTTGTTTGTAGTGCGTGTTTGTTGAAATTGAGGTGGTTGTCTATGATGACGCCTAAGTATTTGTACTGTTTGACTATTTAAATGTCTTGTTTGCCTATATGGAAGGTGTTGTGTTGTTTTGAATTGGTGTTGAAGACAATTATTTTAGTTTTGGCGGCGGAGAAAAATAGACCTAGGTCATTGGCTTTAGATGCTGTTGTGTCGAGGGCGGTTTGTAGTTTTTTGGGCGGCCTTGGGCCGTGTGAAATAATGGCTATGTCGTCGGCATAAGCCAGGATGTCGACACATTAGGGTGGGTAATGATGTGGAGATTAGTACTGTAATTAGGGCGTTAAATAGTGTAGGTGAGAGGGCGGAGCCCTGTGGGGAGCCTGTAGTAAGTGGGTGTGAGTCAGATTTTACCCCTTGAACTGTAACTTTAATTTCTCTATTGTCTAGGAAGTCTTCTACCCACGATATGATGCCCAGGGAGATTAAAGCGTCTAAGATGACGATGTGGTTAGCCCTTTCAAAGGCCTTATCTAGATCCAGAAAGGCAGTGTAGACTGTGCCGGATCGGGTTTTCCTCCTACTGTTGTTGATTAAGTTTACTAAATGTAGAATTGGGTCGACAGTTGATCTGCCTTTTGTAAACCCGAAGAGATTTTTTGGTCTGGGGAGTTTAAATATTAGTCTGGTGAGAATTAGTCTCTCCATGATTCTTAGTATTGTAGGGAGGAGAGATATTTAGGGATAAGGACGACTATTAAGGTTTTCCAGAGTCTGGGAATTCGTCCTTCTCTCCAGGATTGGTTAAAGAGGTTTAGAAGTCTAACTTTGAAAGAAAGGGGAGATTTGGAGTAAAAGATGTATGTAAGTTTGTCTTCTCCAGGGGCGGAGTGTTTGGTGTTGATAAAACTGTTTCCAGTTCGTGTGGTGTGAAAGGGGTGTCTGTGTCTGCGTGTTCACTTTTTGCTAGATATATTGAGTGCAGTCTGTCTGATTGTTGTTTTTCTAGAGCTGATTTGACCTCTTCGGGTAAGGTTTGGTGGTCAGCTCTAGTGGCGAAATGGTGTGCTAATTTGTTTGCTTCTTCTTTGGGGTTAATTACTTTAGGTTGGGAAGATTTACCCCGGATTTTTTTAATCTCGCGCCAAATTTGCGCCGAGCCCATGTCCCCGAGTTGTTTGCACCAACTGTCAAATTGGTCTTCTTTAATTGTGTGAAGTCGTCGTCTCGTTTCTCGTTGAGCTGCTCTTAGTTCTGCTCTATTTTGAGATGTCGGGTGAGCTTTAAACACTTTTGTCAGTTTACTGACTTCTTTGGCCCATCTCCTTGATTCTGGTGTTAAGAAGGAGCGAGGACGTCTTGGGCGATTTTGGAGGACTATGGGGATGGCTTCGTTTATATCTTCAGTTAGTTTATGAAGTAGGTCATCTAGAGATAGATTATTGTCGGTGTCGTCGGCAGATAATTCGTGTAGTCTGTCTGCAAATTGTTTCCAGTTAGCTTTGTTGGTGTCCCATTTGGGTTGTCCTAGGCTTTCTGGTACGTTCGTGAAAGCGTCGGATAGTACTATAACTGTGGCTATGTGGTCTGAGGTTAGAGCTTCTAATTGGCTCCAGTCTGCTATGGCCGCAATCAGGGGAGGCTATGGCAAGATCGAGGGTCGACCCACAGACAGTTGTGGGGACTTTGGGATCATTTAATAATATAGCGTCACGGTCACTTATTTGTTGCTGTATATGTTGTCCTGGTCTGGTGTTTTATTAGCCCCATGTTGTAGTATTGGCGTTGAGATCGCCTGTTATTAAGTAATGCTTATATGAATTTGTTGTTTGTTGTATATCATATAGGTGGTTAGGGGAGACGTATGTATTAATTAATTGGAAGGGACCGCTTTTAAAGGAGTTATTTCAGTGGTGATTGATTGCCAATCACCGGAGGAGTTAATTAGGGGGGACGTGTTGTGTGGTATGTTATTATGTATTGCAGTTATGAGTCCTCTGGATACAGTATCTGAATTCTTTGTGTGAGGACTGTGGTAGATAGTGTATGGGCTAAGCCTGGTCCAGTTGATATTTTCAAAAGATAATATCATTAATCAAAAGTGACACTAAGAAACAATAATCTAATTCAAGATTCAATAAGAAATATTTATCTAATCAAATATTCATTTCTGCATTTGCCATTTTATTATTTAGTCTCTTATAATGACTATAATTTTATTCAAATTGTGTGATGTCGACTAATAAAGTTTTCTTGAATGAATTATACTTTGATAGTGATAATATTGTAGTAAGTGATCTATCAGAATGTTTTGCAATATTTAGTACGATGGATTACAAATTTGATCATCATAAAAATTAACAAGGTAAGGATAAGATGCAGTTATTAGAAAATCAATAATGTTATCATGAATATCCATGCACAAAAGCAGTAGAGATTTTTAAAGTATAGAATCAATTACAGAATCAGATCTTAGACATAAACGGAACATAAATTAACTGAAATATTGGATGAAATATTCAGAAAATGCAATAAAATGAATGACTATTAATTTAATACGAAAGAAACCTAGGAAATATTACATGAAATAATAAGATAAGATATGAGACACAGTAATAAATTTAATTATAATGATTCTTGAAATAATTGAATATGTCGAAGAAATTACCGTAGATTTTCTTTAACTTTTCAATTTTTCTCTAAATTCCATCTCCCTATTTATGATATTTATTGGGCTGTTAACATCGACATATAACATTGATAGAAAATAAACCATTCGTGTGTACATTAGATCGAAGCAAATAACACAGATGTTCTATTATAAGATTATACGTTTTAATTCAATGCGGGGGTCAGTTACATTTACAGTGGCCACCAGAAATGTGGACTGGCTTCGTATGTAAACAAAACTAGGCATTTAATCCATGTTTTCAACGTTATTTTGTTGCAATAAAATGCAGATAAATCTTGAATAATCACACTTATTGACTTACCAAAATATCATGGCAGCGATATCCGGGCCTATTCAGAGGTAATCGAAGATGCACCAATCTGTCGTGCTGGTGTCTTTCGGGATTTAATACAACGTGGTCATGCCAAATATATAACATTTGTTTTGTAATCATTTAATCTTAGAAGATAAAATACAATGAACAGACACTCTCTGGGAGCGTTGTTCCAGATAGGATCGAAACCATTCAAGTACTTTACCTGACAGACCAAACATGTCTTTTAACCTAGAGAAAAGTACATAATAAGATCCTCATAAGAACTATGTAACTGTAATGCAACTACAAATATAGTTGCGTATATATATATATATATATATATATATATATATATATATATATATATATATATATATATATATATATATAATTATTACTGACAAAATATTCAGTTAAACTAATATATATATATATATATATATATATATATATATATATATATATATATATATATATATACAGAGAGAGAGAGAGAGAGAGTAGGGTTTATTTTTTGAATTAACCTTCCCACAATTATTCGTAACTTCAGTTCTCATTCGTTGTTTACTAGTTCCTCACTAACTAGTAACATTATTGATGTACGAAAGCGAACCAAATAACTTTAACGTGATGATAATATATTATCATGTCTACTTTGGTAAATTAAGGATTTTAGCAGAAAACTGTCTTTTTTCATGTTCTGTAATTCCGTTATATATCTTGTTCCTAGGAATACACTTTATTAATAGCACTGTCGCATATAGACCTAGGTCAGAATTACGATCATCTGGATCAGTGGATTGAGTACTAATGTACAGACTGAATAAAGTTAGTTGTAGATCTGGTAGCATTGAGTTTACATGGTTGTGTGTCCTTGACCGTGTGCAAGTCGCCGGGAACATAACATGGCTGTCAGAAGTAAAAATACAGTAGATGCCCTACATAGTAAGCTTATGGAGAACGGTGCAGAAAATGTGATAAATTAAATCATTATGCACGAGTTTCTCGGAACACAAAAAGACATATTCATCATATTGGAGATGATTGTCTGTCGGATGAAGATTATGACGACGAATATTAACACAGAGGTGACTATAGCATGTATGTTGGAATGATACAGAAAATGGGACACTCATGGAATGGATATGCAAGCACATCAACGTGGCAACAGAAACTGGTAATAAATGGGAAAACAGCCATATACAACATAGATATAGGTGCAGACTGTATCATAATCTTCATCCCACATAACGAACATGGATACATTCAAATGGGTTACAAGCAGATGTGCAGAGCATGTATATAGCCCAAGAGTTGAAAACACTAGGGCAAGTAAGCCTAGTCGTAAATCACCGCAGATAAAAGCGTAAAGTGACCTTTGAAATAGTCGTAAATCACCAGAACATGCCGACTATCATAGGAGGATAAAGCAGCGTCATGCTAACCTATCAAGGGTGTATATATGATGCAATGTAGTAACATCTTGAGCAGGTATGCAGACTTGTACACAGGTGTAGAATGTCTGAGAGGAGAATATGACATAAAATTGGATGCCAGTGTCACACCGAAGACACATCCACCAAGATCGATACCAATTGCAATCAGAAAAAAGTGAAAGATGCACAAAATTGGATGAAAAACAATGGAGTTATAACAAAGGTATGAGCCGACAGATTGGATAAACATCCTAGTTACAGTTGTAAAGCAAGACAAAGTAAGGATATGCCTTGATCTTCATGATTTAAACAAGACAATCAAGGGTGAGCACAACCCATGAACACAATAGAAGATGTGGCCACACGCTTAAATGGTGCTAAATATTTTTCTGTGCTAGACGCAGTTAAGGGTTTTTACAAGTCAAATTTGTCACAAACACACACACACACACGCGCGCGCGCACACACGCATATATATATATATATATATATATATATATATATATACTCGAAGGCGTGCAGTTAACACATAATAACTTCTTTTTGCTATTAACTTTACAGATATTAACCAAAAACGAAAAAGAACAGAAACGTTTAAGTCAAACTTTTATTTAGGGAAAGTCTTCTGTATACAAAACATCTTGCAATATAGATACACTACATTAGATCGTATCTACTACTGCTACTACTACTACTACTACTACTACTACCACTAATAATAATAATAATAATAATAATAATAATAATGATAATAATCTATTTTTCATATATCATAAGAATCAGATGTTTATGTATAATTTCTCATTATAAAAGAATATTTAAAAGATGTTTATTATTAATTTATTTCCTGTCAATTATTCTGCTCTGATTTACAAATTTAGTCTTTCAGATACACAAATACACAAAATGTTTTAATGGAATAACTGGTATCACAGATAACTACATATTTCTAGAACCTAGATAACCCCCCCCCCCCTCCCCCCGATAGGCTAGGTCTGAAATGTAGTTTCATCTTTCACTTCGTATCATTAACTTTGGAGAGACTCATTTAGTACATAAAAGTGCTCATACCATATCAACACTTATTGCTAACATTTTCAAGAAGAGAGTCAGGTTAGTTGTAAAAAATAAGTGTAAAATTAGTTCTATAATATTCCCTTATAATCAGTGTACTGTATCTGATATGACAATATTAATTTATTAACTATTATTGGATTAATAATAATTAGCACACATTCTTATTAAGCACATGATTTTTAAATTACAGTTAAATAGTTTAATTTCTGTAATGTCATAGGTGGAGTAATATGGACACACATATAAACACACGCACATCCCATACACACATTCACATACACAGACGCACACACACACACACACACACACATTAATTTGAAAAATATCTACAATTATAATAATTTTTACAACCACTTCAAGGTATCCAATTATACTGTTTAGTTATTATACAATATGAACTTCTCTTTTGTAATCAGTAATTATGAAACTAAAATCTTCCTAAACATGATAACCGAGAGGGAGAGAGTGGCACAGGTACAGAATATATACAAGATAAGATAACCTGATGAACCATCATTTACAATGAATTTCGGATAAAGAATATTTTATGTTTTATCTCATTATATTATTATTATTATTATACCAAACTTATAAAACACTCTTTTCATATTTAAAGCCTGTTCAAAAGCGCTGTACATAAACTTATGAAATATATATATATTATATATATATATATATATATAAATATATATAAAAATAACAAATATAATATATAATATGATTATTTCGTAACAATATATGTATAAAGCTAAATTGGGATATCTAAAACTAACTAAGAAA
>JAODUP010002395.1:0-11723 GCA_025642065.1 Paralvinella palmiformis
TAGCATATCTTAAAATGGCCAGTTTAATGCATTTTGTTCGTCATGCTGCCGTTAGAAATGTTGCTGTTAATAACTTATTAGCAGAAAGTCCGACGGCATGCACTTCTTATAGTGAATATTTCCTAATACACCAGTTTCTGTCGACTTGTCGTCTCTTATGAAAGAAAATTCAAAGATTCCACCGAAAAGATTTTGGAACATTCCCCGGGATCAAAAAAATAAATAAATAGAAACCAGTTGTCGGGTTGTCCAAACAACCACGAAAAAAAATTAAATTTGAAAGGGAAAATAGTAAAAGCCGATAAAAAAGACTCCCCACTGATTAATTTGAGTTCATTATTAAAAAGGGGAAAAAAAATTTGGGCATTTGATGATGACCCAAAGGGGAAGAAAGTTTTGAACCCTAAAAATTTTTATTTCAACCAAAACAGCGTGTTTTTTTGGGATTTCACGGAGAAGCGTAAAAA
Organism: Paralvinella palmiformis; assembly: GCA_025642065.1. NCBI lineage: Eukaryota > Metazoa > Annelida > Polychaeta > Terebellida > Alvinellidae > Paralvinella > Paralvinella palmiformis. The sequence continues at coordinate 468 of JAODUP010002395.1, forward strand.
AATTTAAGAACAATTTAATGCCGCCGGCTCCATTTTCCACTATTCCCTTACGGGATTTTAAAGTTTTCAGTTCGACGTCGGTTTTTTGCCCAGCTCACCCCGTCACTTCCCGCGATAGCGGTCTGTTTGAAAAAGCTGATATAGGTCGTCGACCTGAATGCATAGGAAAGGAAGCAAGCCCGAAAGGAAAAGACAACCATATTATACTGAGAAACGTCCATTTCCACTCTAACGTTTCTCATTCAAATGAAATGTCGGTCATATCTGTCGAATCGGATACTTCTTCATTCATGACAATTCCCTTATTTCGGCAAGGTATTTCTAACGGCGAGTCAAAAGGTTCAAATAAGTTATTTGCTCGAAGATTCAAGCAATTTAAGAAGCACTTTCGTCAATTTGGTAAAACGTCCCGCCACAATATATTGAAAACTAAGTGATATTTATCTAAATGTTTGTTACTATTTAGCACCTACTGTTAACCATATATCCCGCGGTATTGTTGTTTATTAAAGATTTTATTAAATATTTCTTGTTTGTTTATGATCTCACTTGTGCTAATTTATATACAAAATCCTGTACGCAAATCTCCATGGGTTTTTTCCAGGAGGGTTCAGAAAGACATTTTCACTTAGTTTTCTTCAAATAATTATGCCAACATAAACTTTCTTGTGGAATAGAATGAACTGAATGAAATGCTGTTTATAACGCCATGTCGTAATTAGAAAACAGAATAAATTAAAACCTTTGGTGGACAATAAAGTTAAAGTAAATGAGAGTTAACCACAAAATCATATTGTGATGATGAAGAAATTAGAAAGTGGAGACCGATTGGTGTGACATTTTTTAAATATGTCAAATAGGTTCTGTTGAACATTTTTTGTTATTCGCAAAATCTGTCAGAAAGGAAGGCAAATAATGAAATATCGCCTGACTTAAAAGAGTAAAAAGATTTTGATCACTACATTCATCACCAGTATTCAGGTAATAGTTAATTAGGCTTCATTTACAATGGTTAAATGTTTGACATATATAAATTGTAATCATCTTATAATAAGAAGAGTAATTAAGAAAATCTTTCATGTTTATAATAAAAACAATACAGATTTAAAAAAGAATATCTTGAAATAGATATAAGCGAATTAAAAAGAATTTCATTCAATAGGCTAACGCTCATTCGGTGATAATATACTATTAAAACCAATTAGGGTGACATTCTCTAAATGATCAACTGATTATGTCAGTGATGTGAACTAAAGTGACAGAAATTGGCTTTCAATGATTGAAAGTTAAATTTGTAGTTCACTTCTCTGATTGAAAGAAAAGTGTAAAACTGAATTGTGTTCATGAGCTGACACGTCGTTTATAATTCTAACATGATTGTTGTAAAAGATACTCGATGTGGATAAACTGTCACCTGACAAATTGTCATTTTAACAATTAATGTTTAATTAAGTGCACGCCACTTTTTTTAAACACTATATAATATAAAATATGAAACAAAACTGACAAACATATTGTGATTGAACGAGAAAACTCATACAGAAAGAAAATAGTGTTCTGAGATTAAGATAGCATATCTTAAAATGGCCAGTTTAATGCATTTAGTTCGTCATGCTGCCGTTAGAAATGTTGCTGTTAATAACTTATTAGCAGAAAGTCCGACGGCATGCACTTCTTATAGTGAATATGTTCCTAATACACCAGTTTCTGTCGATTTGTCGTCTCTTATGTACAGTCCAGAGATTCACAAGATTCCACCGACAAGATCTGGATACATATCTACTGCGGATACACCAAAGAACATATATCAGAAATCAGCTGTCTGCTGTCCAATATCAACCACGATAAAAGGGGTCAATGTCTGTCAAGCATCATCAGTGAGCCGATCAAATTCAAAGACTACCACTGAGGTATCAATAATGAGTTCATTATCTCAAGTTAGTACGATGAATGGCGCATTTGATGATGAGCCAAGGGAAAGAAAGTTTTAACCCGTCAACAGTACTTTCAACCACAACAGCTGTGTTAAGATTCTGGATTTCACGGAGATTAGCGTAGAAAAATTATCAGTCAACGACATCAATGCCGTCAGTTGTCAAAGGAAAGTGCCATCTTCTGTTCACTATTCCAGTACTGGATATTCAAGTAACTATTCACGTTCGACGTCAAAGTTTGATTTGCCTGCAGCATCACACTCGTCATCGATTCTCAGCGATAGCGGTCTGTTTGAAAAAGCTGATATAGGTCGTCGACCTGAATGCATAGGAAAGGAAGCAAGCCCGAAAGGAAAAGACAACCATATTATACTGAGAAACGTCCATTTCCACTCTAACGTTTCTCATTCAAATGAAATGTCGGTCATATCTGTCGAATCGGATACTTCTTCATTCATGACAATTCCCTTATTTCGGCAAGGTATTTCTAACGGCGAGTCAAAAGGTTCAAATAAGTTATTTGCTCGAAGATTCAAGCAATTTAAGAAGCACTTTCGTCAATTTGGTAAAACGTCCCGCCACAATATATTGAAAACTAAGTGATATTTATCTAAATGTTTGTTACTATTTAGCACCTACTGTTAACCATATATCCCGCGGTATTGTTGTTTATTAAAGATTTTATTAAATATTTCTTGTTTGTTTATGATCTCACTTGTGCTAATTTATATACAAAATCCTGTACGCAAATCTCCATGGGTTTTTTCCAGGAGGGTTCAGAAAGACATTTTCACTTAGTTTTCTTCAAATAATTATGCCAACTAAACTTTCTTGTGGAATAGAATGAACTGAATGAAATGCTGTTTATAACGCCATGTCGTAATTAGAAAACAGAATAAATTAAAACCTTTGGTGGACAATAAAGTTAAAGTAAATGAGAGTTAACCACAAAATCATATTGTGATGATGAAGAAATTAGAAAGTGGAGACCGATTGGTGTGACATTTTTTAAATATGTCAAATAGGTTCTGTTGAACATTTTTTGTTATTCGCAAAATCTGTCAGAAAGGAAGGCAAATAATGAAATATCGCCTGACTTAAAAGAGTAAAAAGATTTTGATCACTACATTCATCACCAGTATTCAGGTAATAGTTAATTAGGCTTCATTTACAATGGTTAAATGTTTGACATATATAAATTGTAATCATCTTATAATAAGAAGAGTAATTAAGAAAATCTTTCATGTTTATAATAAAAACAATACAGATTTTAAAAAGAATATCTTGAAATAGATATAAGCGAATTAAAAAGAATTTCATTCAATAGGCTAACGCTCATTCGGTGATAATATACTATTAAAACCAACATATGGTATCTGGAAACAATTAGGGTGACATTATCTAAATGATAAACTGATTATGTCAGTGAGTGAACTAAAGTGACAGAAATTGGCTTTCAATGATTGAAAGTTAAATTTGTAGTTCACTTCTCTGATTGAAAGAAAAGTGTAAAACTGAATTGTGTTCATGAGCTGACACGTCGTTTATAATTCTAACATGATTGTTGTAAAAGATATTCGAAGTGGATAAACTGTCACCTGACAAATTGTCATTTTAACAATTAATGTTTAATTAAGTGCACGCCACTTTTTTTAAACACTATATAATATAAAATATGAAACAAAACTGACAAACATATTGTGATTGAACGAGAAAACTCATACAGAAAGAAAATAGTGTTCTGAGATTAAGATAGCATATCTTAAAATGGCCAGTTTAATGCATTTAGTTCGTCATGCTGCCGTTAGAAATGTTGCTGTTAATAACTTATTAGCAGAAAGTCCGACGGCATGCACTTCTTATAGTGAATATGTTCCTAATACACCAGTTTCTGTCGATTTGTCGTCTCTTATGTACAGTCCAGAGATTCACAAGATTCCACCGACAAGATCTGGATACATATCTACTGCGGATACACCAAATAACATATATCAGAAATCAGCTGTCTGTTGTCCAATATCAACCACGATAAAAGGGGTCAATGTCTGTCAAGAATCATCAGTGAGCCGATCAAATTCAAACACTACCACTGAGGTATCAATAATGAGTTCATTATCTCAAGTTAGTACGATGAATGGCGCATTTGATGATGAGCCAAGGGGAAGAAAGTTTGAACCCGTCAACAGTACTTTCAACCACAACAGCTGTGTTAAGATTCTGGATTTCACGGAGATTAGCGTAGAAAAATTATCAGTCAACGACATCAATGCCGTCAGTTGTCAAAGGAAAGTGCCATCTTCTGTTCACTATTCCAGTACTGGATATTCAAGTAACTATTCACGTTCGACGTCAAAGTTTGATTTGCCTGCAGCATCACACTCGTCATCGATTCTCAGCGATAGCGGTCTGTTTGAAAAAGCTGATATAGGTCGTCGACCTGAATGCATAGAAAAGGAAGCAAGCCCGAAAGGAAAAGACAACCATATTATACTGAGAAACGTCCATTTCCACTCTAACGTTTCTCATTCAAATGAAATGTCGGTCATATCTGTCGAATCGGATACGTCTTCATTCATGACAATTCCCTTATTTCGGCAAGGTATTTCTAACGGCGAGTCAAAAGGTTCAAATAAGTTATTTGCTCGAAGATTCAAGCAATTTAAGAAGCACTTTCGTCAATTTGGTAAAACGTCCCGCCACAATATATTGAAAACTAAGTGATATTTATCTAAATGTTTGTTACTATTTGTCTGAAAAAGGGAAAAGGGGCCAAATTTTAATTTTTGAAAATTTTTTTTGGGGGGGCCTTTTTGAAAACCCTTTTTAAAAAAAAGTAAAAAAGATTTTTAAAAAAATTTCCACTAAAAAAAAAAAAATTTTTTTCCTTTTAAAAAACCAAAGTTTTTCCCAAAGGGGGTAAAAAAGTTAAAAAATTTTAAAAAGGGGGCTTCATTTACAATGGTTAAATGTTTGACATATATAAATTGTAATCATCTTATAATAAGAAGAGTAATTAAGAAAATCTTTAACAAGGCTTTCATGTTTATAATAAAAACAATAAAATTTTTTAAAAAAGAATATCTTGAAATAGATATAAGCGAATTAAAAAGAATTTCATTCAATAGGCTAACGCTCATTCGGTGATAATATACTTTTAAAAACCCAAAATTTAGGGGGTGACATTTCTAAATGATAAACTGATTATGTCAGTGAGTGAACTAAAGTGACAGAAATTGGCTTTCAATGATTGAAAGTTAAATTTGTAGTTCACTTCTCTGATTGAAAGAAAAGTGTAAAACTGAATTGTGTTCATGAGCTGACACGTCGTTTATAATTCTAACATGATTGTTGTAAAAGATATTCGAAGTGGATAAACTGTCACCTGACAAATTGTCATTTTAACAATTAATGTTTAATTAAGTGCACGCCACTTTTTTTAAACACTATATAATATAAAATATGAAACAAAACTGACAAACATATTGTGATTGAACGAGAAAACTCATACAGAAAGAAAATAGTGTTCTGAGATTAAGATAGCATATCTTAAAATGGCCAGTTTAATGCATTTTGTTCGTCATGCTGCCGTTAGAAATGTTGCTGTTAATAACTTATTAGCAGAAAGTCCGACGGCATGCACTTCTTATAGTGAATATGTTCCTAATACACCAGTTTCTGTCGATTTGTCGTCTCTTATGTACAGTCCAGAGATTCACAAGATTCCACCGACAAGATCTGGATACATATCTACTGCGGATACACCAAATAACATATATCAGAAATCAGCTGTCTGCTGTCCAATATCAACCACGATAAAAGGGGTCAATGTCTGTCAAGCATCATCAGTGAGCCGATCAAATTCAAAGACTACCACTGAGGTATCAATAATGAGTTCATTATCTCAAGTTAGTACGATGAATGGCGCATTTGATGATGAGCCAAGGGGAAGAAAGTTTGAACCCGTCAACAGTACTTTCAACCACAACAGCTGTGTTAAGATTCTGGATTTCACGGAGATTAGCGTAGAAAAATTATCAGTCAACGACATCAATGCCGTCAGTTGTCAAAGGAAAGTGCCATCTTCTGTTCACTATTCCAGTACTGGATATTCAAGTAACTATTCACGTTCGACGTCAAAGTTTGATTTGCCTGCAGCATCACACTCGTCATCGATTCTCAGCGATAGGGTCTGTTTGAAAAAGCTGATATAGGTCGTCGACCTGAATGCATAGGAAAGGAAGCAAGCCCGAAAGGAAAAGACAACCATATTATACTGAGAAACGTCCATTTCCACTCTAACGTTTCTCATTCAAATGAAATGTCGGTCATATCTGTCGAATCGGATCCCCGCCCCCTTTTCCAATTTTAAAATGGAAAAACTTTAACGGTTTCCAATTTGGTAAAACGTCCCGCCACAATATATTGAAAACTAAGTGATATTTATCTAAATGTTTGTTACTATTTGCCCAAAAGGAACCAAAAAATGGGTTTTGTTGTTTAAAATTTTTAAAAAGTTTTTTGACCCATTTTCAATTTTTTAAAAAACCGAAAATTCCCCAGGGTTTTTTAATTAGGCTTTTTTTTAAAATTTTTAAATTTTGAACAAAAATTTTAATAAATTTGTAAAAAATTTTTTAAAATAAGAAGGAAATTTAAAAAAGAAAAATTCCTTTTAAAATTTTTAAAAAAATAAAAACAAAACAATTTAAAAAAATTAAAAATCCATTTTGGAATTTTTTTTTAAATATTTTTTAAATTTTTTTTATTAAATTTAAAAACAATTAAAAAAACCCCTTTGTTAAAAAGATTTTTTTTTACTCTTCTTATTAAAAAGAATTGGTTTTTTACAATTTAAATTTTTCAAAAAATTTAACCATTTAAATAAAAAGGGTAATTAAAAAATCTTTATGTTTAAAAAAAAAAAAATCTTTTTATTTTTTAAAAGTTAAAGGCGAAAAAAAATTTCATTAATTGGTTTCCTTTCTGAAAAATATTAAAAAACATTTAGGAAAAATTTATACTTATTTTAAATTTTTGGGGCGGGACTTTTCCCAAATTGACGAAAGGGGTTTTCTTTAAATTTTTGAATTCCTTCCCGACAAATAATTTATTTTAATTTTGCCCCTTTTTTAAAAATACCTTGCAAAAAGGGGAATTTCGTGAAAAAATCCCATTGACGATTGAGCTTTTTTTGGAAAAAACTTTGAGTGGAAAACGTTTGAAAAAGGGTTTCTTTTTTCCGTTCCCCTTTTTTGAACAGGTGGCACCCTTTCCTTTTTCAAAAAGACCATTATGTGGTTTACTGATAATTTTTCTACGCTAATCTCCGTGAAATCCAGAATCTTAACACAGCTGTTGTGGTTGAAAGTACTGTTGACGGGTTCAAACTTTCTTCCCCTTGGCTCATCATCAAATGCGCCATTCATCGTACTAACTTGAGATAATGAACTCATTATTGATACCTCAGTGGTAGTGTTTGAATTTGATCGGCTCACTGATGATTCTTGACAGACATTGACCCCTTTTATCGTGGTTGATATTGGACAACAGACAGCTGATTTCTGATATATGTTTTTGGTGTATCCGCAGTAGATATGTATCCAGATCTTGTCGGTGGAATCTTGTGAATCTCTGGACTGTACATAAGAGACGACAAATCGACAGAAACTGGTGTATTAGGAACATATTCACTATAAGAAGTGCATGCCGTCGGACTTTCTGCTAATAAGTTATTAACAGCAACATTTCTAACGGCAGCATGACGAACAAAATGCATTAAACTGGCCATTTTAAGATATGCTATCTTAATCTCAGAACACTATTTTCTTTCTGTATGAGTTTTCTCGTTCAATCACAATATGTTTGTCAGTTTTGTTTCATATTTTATATTATATAGTGTTTAAAAAAAGTGGCGTGCACTTAATTAAACATTAATTGTTAAAATGACAATTTGTCAGGTGACAGTTTATCCACTTCGAATATCTTTTACAACAATCATGTTAGAATTATAAACGACGTGTCAGCTCATGAACACAATTCAGTTTTACACTTTTCTTTCAATCAGAGAAGTGAACTACAAATTTAACTTTCAATCATTGAAAGCCAATTTCTGTCACTTTAGTTCACGTCACTGACATAATCAGTTTATCATTTAGATAATGTCACCCTAATTGTTTCCAGATACCATATGTTGGTTTTAATAGTATATTATCACCGAATGAGCGTTAGCCTATTGAATGAAATTCTTTTTAATTCGCTTATATCTATTTCAAGATATTCTTTTTAAAATCTGTATTGTTTTTATTATAAACATGAAAGCCTTGTTAAAGATTTTCTTAATTACTCTTCTTATTATAAGATGATTACAATTTATATATGTCAAACATTTAACCATTGTAAATGAAGCCTAATTAACTATTACCTGAATACTGGTGATGAATGTAGTGATCAAAATCTTTTTACTCTTTTAAGTCAGGCGATATTTCATTATTTGCCTTCCTTTCTGACAGATTTTGCGAATAACAAAAAATGTTCAACAGAACCTATTTGACATATTTAAAAAATGTCACACCAATCGGTCTCCACTTTCTAATTTCTTCATCATCACAATATGATTTTGTGGTTAACTCTCATTTACTTTAACTTTATTGTCCACCAAAGGTTTTAATTTATTCTGTTTTCTAATTACGACATGGCGTTATAAACAGCATTTCATTCAGTTCATTCTATTCCACAAGAAAGTTTATGTTGGCATAATTATTTGAAGAAAACTAAGTGAAAATGTCTTTCTGAACCCTCCTGGAAAAAACCCATGGAGATTTGCGTACAGGATTTTGTATATAAATTAGCACAAGTGAGATCATAAACAAACAAGAAATATTTAATAAAATCTTTAATAAACAACAATACCGCGGGATATATGGTTAACAGTAGGTGCTAAATAGTAACAAACATTTAGATAAATATCACTTAGTTTTCAATATATTGTGGCGGGACGTTTTACCAAATTGACGAAAGTGCTTCTTAAATTGCTTGAATCTTCGAGCAAATAACTTATTTGAACCTTTTGACTCGCCGTTAGAAATACCTTGCCGAAATAAGGGAATTGTCATGAATGAAGAAGTATCCGATTCGACAGATATGACCGACATTTCATTTGAATGAGAAACGTTAGAGTGGAAATGGACGTTTCTCAGTATAATATGGTTGTCTTTTCCTTTCGGGCTTGCTTCCTTTCCTATGCATTCAGGTCGACGACCTATATCAGCTTTTTCAAACAGACCGCTATCGCTGAGAATCGATGACGAGTGTGATGCTGCAGGCAAATCAAACTTTGACGTCGAACGTGAATAGTTACTTGAATATCCAGTACTGGAATAGTGAACAGAAGATGGCACTTTCCTTTGACAACTGACGGCATTGATGTCGTTGACTGATAATTTTTCTACGCTAATCTCCGTGAAATCCAGAATCTTAACACAGCTGTTGTGGTTGAAAGTACTGTTGACGGGTTCAAACTTTCTTCCCCTTGGCTCATCATCAAATGCGCCATTCATCGTACTAACTTGAGATAATGAACTCATTATTGATACCTCAGTGGTAGTGTTTGAATTTGATCGGCTCACTGATGATGCTTGACAGACATTGACCCCTTTTATCGTGGTTGATATTGGACAGCAGACAGCTGATTTCTGATATATGTTCTTTGGTGTATCCGCAGTAGATATGTATCCAGATCTTGTCGGTGGAATCTTGTGAATCTCTGGACTGTACATAAGAGACGACAAATCGACAGAAACTGGTGTATTAGGAACATATTCACTATAAGAAGTGCATGCCGTCGGACTTTCTGCTAATAAGTTATTAACAGCAACATTTCTAACGGCAGCATGACGAACAAAATGCATTAAACTGGCCATTTTAAGATATGCTATCTTAATCTCAGAACACTATTTTCTTTCTGTATGAGTTTTCTCGTTCAATCACAATATGTTTGTCAGTTTTGTTTCATATTTTATATTATATAGTGTTTAAAAAAAGTGGCGTGCACTTAATTAAACATTAATTGTTAAAATGACAATTTGTCAGGTGACAGTTTATCCACTTCGAATATCTTTTACAACAATCATGTTAGAATTATAAACGACGTGTCAGCTCATGAACACAATTCAGTTTTACACTTTTCTTTCAATCAGAGAAGTGAACTACAAATTTAACTTTCAATCATTGAAAGCCAATTTCTGTCACTTTAGTTCACATCACTGACATAATCAGTTGATCATTTAGAGAATGTCACCCTAATTGTTTCCAGATACCATATGTTGGTTTTAATAGTATATTATCACCGAATGAGCGTTAGCCTATTGAATGAAATTCTTTTTAATTCGCTTATATCTATTTCAAGATATTCTTTTTAAAATCTGTATTGTTTTTATTATAAACATGAAAGCCTTGTTAAAGATTTTCTTAATTACTCTTCTTATTATAAGATGATTACAATTTATATATGTCAAACATTTAACCATTGTAAATGAAGCCTAATTAACTATTACCTGAATACTGGTGATGAATGTAGTGATCAAAATCTTTTTACTCTTTTAAGTCAGGCGATATTTCATTATTTGCCTTCCTTTCTGACAGATTTTGCGAATAACAAAAAATGTTCAACAGAACCTATTTGACATATTTAAAAAATGTCACACCAATCGGTCTCCACTTTCTAATTTCTTCATCATCACAATATGATTTTGTGGTTAACTCTCATTTACTTTAACTTTATTGTCCACCAAAGGTTTTAATTTATTCTGTTTTCTAATTACGACATGGCGTTATAAACAGCATTTCATTCAGTTCATTCTATTCCACAAGAAAGTTTATGTTGGCATAATTATTTGAAGAAAACTAAGTGAAAATGTCTTTCTGAACCCTCCTGGAAAAAACCCATGGAGATTTGCGTACAGGATTTTGTATATAAATTAGCACAAGTGAGATCATAAACAAACAAGAAATATTTAATAAAATCTTTAATAAACAACAATACCGCGGGATATATGGTTAACAGTAGGTGCTAAATAGTAACAAACATTTAGATAAATATCACTTAGTTTTCAATATATTGTGGCGGGACGTTTTACCAAATTGACGAAAGTGCTTCTTAAATTGCTTGAATCTTCGAGCAAATAACTTATTTGAACCTTTTGACTCGCCGTTAGAAATACCTTGCCGAAATAAGGGAATTGTCATGAATGAAGAAGTATCCGATTCGACAGATATGACCGACATTTCATTTGAATGAGAAACGTTAGAGTGGAAATGGACGTTT
>JAODUP010002393.1:0-34848 GCA_025642065.1 Paralvinella palmiformis
AGCTACTCAATGCCCTAATAGCATTAATTTAATATATATAATTAATGATAATTTATATGTGTATACTAAAAAACGTTAAATAATGTATAAATATGCCAGTTCCCTTTGACATTAGTGATATCGTGTTAACAGAAACCATTGATTAATGTTTACCATACTGTATTCAACTACAACAGATCCTTAAGAATCATGATATTACATTGGATTACATCCATTTAAGAAAAACTTAATGTTCAGCGAACTATTCAAGATAATAGTTATGCAAACATTGGAGATAGTAAGAGAGTTCAACAAGACAGAAATACATACACGCAGGCACGTATGCACACACACGCACATATATATGTGTGTCTGTGTGTATGTGAGTGTGTGTATGTAAATGTATAAATATGTGCGTACGTGCTTTCGTGCGTGGGTGTGTATGCGCACGCTTGTGCTGTGTGTGTGTGTGTTTTAGCTTTGTGTTATGGCACAGGCATAGAGAATCTGGAACCTTGAATTCAAACGCTTGATGTTTCTTCGTTGGACTGAATCCAGAGTGGGGACTTTTCATGTTGAGCCATTTGTAAATGCATCACCAGTCCCTATAAACATATGATAACATACTAACAGAGATATATAAAGATATAATAACAAAAATAAATACACCCACATTAACACATACATTAACATACACATTTACACAAACATACAACATACTAGCACATTAACACACATACAATATATATATATATATATATATATATATATATATATATATATATATATTTTTTCCGAAGACATTAGAATGTTCGCAAAATTAACCACGTTTCTAAATGAATCAGTTAGAACCCGTCTAATGGGTAATTCAAATACATAACTATAAAATGTCCTTTAGAAATACAAGGGCAGTACTTAAAGTCTTGCGATTCGAACCTCCAGAACGTGAGTTAAAATTTAGCCCATATATATAAAATATAAAATTTAAAAATTTATATATATATTTTTTTTTTTTTTTTTGTTTATATGATGTTACCATAGGTAGTTGTCCATCGGCAATATGCCTCTTTTATGATCACCTCCTAGACTAAATCATGTTGCTGTATTTGTTGAAATGTTTAGGAATTGATAGCCGGGCTGTCACCTGTTAGCCACGACCATTAGGCTAAATATGTTGACTCAATTTACCTATCAATAGATCACGTCCCAATTCCTTTGATCAATCAATGATCCCATTCTAATATATTAAGTTAAAATGGATTCGTGGTTCTCTAATCTGATCAACCAATCAGTGAACTAGTGGGTGGAGCATAAATCATAGAATACCTGTCTATCGTACAAGTATCATAACTTGTTTACGAGTCTTTTCATCGATTGCTAATTGAGTCTCTCGTAAATCAAACATTCTGCTACAAACTGCTTAAAACCTAAAACTGAATAATTACTTGTTATTCATTGATTAGCTAGTGTGTATCACTCCGTTTATTATATTATGATCTGAGGAACTGATTGTCAAATACGAAGTTATGAAAATATAATTATATTTGATTATTTTTCATACTCCTCGTGATATAACGCTGAAAAGCTTGAACTGATATAAGATGTATAAAGCAAAAACATGGAATATTCTGAAGCGAGAGAGAAATTGTGTGTATGTGTGTTGTGTGTGTGTGTGTGTTGTTGTAAATGTATTTGTATGTGTGTGTGTGTGTGGGTGTATGTGTTTACACAGACATATATATAAACAGACAGACAGATAATAAATATTAAAGTCCAATGGCGAAACATTGAAGGCCTAGTAAATATCACACAATTATTCTCTGACAATTATTATCTTCAATGTAAACAGGTTAGCTTACTCTAGAAACGTGAACAAACAAAATAGTGATCAAGTTACGTGTAGGTCTGTTGCGTCAAATGATCTCGGTATTGAACAATGGGCTGATTATAAGTTAGATCTAATATATTTATGTAACAAATCTTTTCATCTGTATTATATTAGCAATTTAGTGCAAATAAGAAGAAGCGGGCCATAATTAGTCAACGTTTTATTGATTTATTAATCCACCGTGACAAATTTATTATTCTAATTAATCAATGGGTAATTGTTATCAATAAAATACAATCCCATTATATTTTAACTGGCCAAAACTACGTGGTGGCTATTCAAACCTGTTCCAGTTCTGCTTCGCTGCATGGCAACAGAAGACCGCTACATTAATTATGGAATGAGACAAAAATAAAAGACGAGGACATCTAAGATAATACATCGTGGGAGACTTCAATCCATGCTAGAGGTCAAATGACAGGCAGGAGACTGAGATAATTAGCTGTGATATAGAATGTTTATGGATACCTTTGTTTATTGTTTTGACGACTGAAATCCAGGTTTGGTCTTAGAGAAGCTATAAATCCCTGATCGCTAGAGGATACCGACAGAGAGAGAGAGAGAGAGAGAGAGATAGAGAGAGAAAACATCAAACAAGGAGACATCGGACGCCGATTTAGCATTTTATTAAAATCTCACAATATCAATATCGTGATTGTTGTTTTACTAACAAAAAGTTGACAAAAATATTGACTAAAAGTAAGTAACTTGAATCAGATCAAAATAAATCACTTAATTAACAGTTTCATTATTACATTTTGTGTAATTGGCGAACATAGAATTAACTAAATCACCAATGTATTTATTTGATGTATTTCTTGTAATAGATCCAGTTTACCATGAAGTACACGGTTTTGTTGATCGCCCTTCTCTGGGCATTTGTGGGCCGCTCTCAAGGTTTGTCGTTATACTTAATTGTCATTTATTCACATATTAGCAATGAGTGGGATCATTATCATCAATACGTAATAATAGATTTGTCTAGATATAGCTGGTTAGACAATGTAGCTTGTATTATTTTTGAATAGATCGTACTAAAGCACTGTCCACAAATTGCTTCCAGGCACCATTGAGTCCTGTAGGGAGATGGGACTGTACTTCTGTACGGAGTGCTCGAACACGGACTTACAGTGCCAAAGCTGTTCCTCAGGATACACCTTGAAGAGTGACAAAACAGGCTGCCTCAGTGAGTAGATTTCTGGCAAGATATTATCCCGTATACAAGAACACGCGTTTAATGAGGACCATAACATAAGTGCATTCCAGTGGTTTCCAGATTGCCCGCGCAATAAGCATATGTGTATATTCCCCGGATAATAAATATCTTTCCATCCTTTGAAAATTTGAAATGTTTCTGTATTCGGACATTGGGGACAATAACGTGCACTAACACAAAAGGACACGCAAGATTTTGCTAAAATCGAAGCTGGAAAATAAATTAAGCCTTCCAATGCCCGATCGAGAGTTCTAGTCCATTACTAGATAATTTGATGAATTCAAAATGCTTTCAGATATTCTTCGGCATTTGGTAATGGTAAAGGGCTTCCAATTAACTTTTTTCAAATGATTGCCATATAAAATATTCATATATGGATCAGTCGATCTATCTATATAAATACAACCTTTCGTCCGTGGCAACACTAATTGTAGCACTTGTCACATGGGATATGACAGTGTCGTCGTCTGTGAACAATGTGATTCTAGTTACTTGAGTGTTAATGACTCGGTTTGTGTAAATGAGTATTAATACATAATCTAACTATTTTTCATTCACATCTTTAAAAAGGTTTAGCGCAATAATGTATAGTAAGATATCGTGTTTGTTCATTATAAATACGATTTGTTTGTGTCATAACTAACGCCATATTTTTATATACTGGTGTAAATTGATCGGAATGACGAATTTATTTGTGTTAAAATTTTCCCACAATTGTACGACCTGAAAAAAACGGGAGACTCAACGACAACTACCAAGTGTATCACCTGTAATGACGGATACTATATCTGTAATGATGCGTGTGCTGGTAAGTTTATATAACTCACCCAGATCTTAAATGGTGTTTATATAATTCAACGAAACACACGCACAATATGGGTTGATAGAAAGGGGGTTTGGGGTAATGGTCAAAATATTATTATTGACGATATTTTTTATCAAGCTGTAAATATATAAAGACGATAATTAATTTTTTTCAGTTTCCCTGTTGACAATTTAAGACTTGTACTGGTTTTACTTTAATGATTGTGTTGATCTTCTATCTTGATAAATTTAATTAAATGGTAAGTAAGATTCATTAGTTTTCTTTAACCGAATACTAAAAATTTGTGAAAATCATTAATACAGGGAATATGTTGTATGAAGGTTGTGTACAGAAATGCGGAAGCCCCTTCAAATGTACCATTTGATCCTTAGCCCCCAAAAACAACACCAAAATTATTCAATAAAAATTTAGTATATATCCAAAAAAGGTTTTACCTTCACCCCCTATTTTCCATTCAGCAGAAAATATGTGTGTATGAGTGCGTGTATGTATGTGTGTGTGTTTTTTGGTGTGTTTTGTGTGTGTTTGACTCGTGTAAATCTGGTTACTCACCCAGATCTTAAATGGTGTTTATATAATTCAACGAAACACACGCACAACATGGGTTGATAAAAGGGGGGGGGGGTAATGGTGTTAAAGTACTATTACTGACGATATATTTATCAAGCTGTAAATATATAAAGACGATAATTAATATTTTCAGTTTGCCCTGTTGACAATTGTAAGACCTGTACTGATGGTACATGTAATGATTGTGTTGATAACTTCTATTATAATGGAAGTTCATGTAATGGTAAGTAAGATGTATATTATTTTGTCTTTAACCGAATACTGGCAATATTTGTGTTTAAATCAGTCATGCACACGGAATATGTTGTATGTAGGCTGCGTACAGAAAGCGGAAGCACATACAAAAGTACCATTTGATCCTTCAGCTCGCGGTAAACAACACCTGAATGTGATTCAATAAGAATTTAGTATATATGCACATACAAGATAACTACCTTCACACCCTAGTTTCCATTCAGCAGAAAATTGTGTGTGTATGAGTGCGTGTATGTATGTATGTGTGTGTGTGTGTGTGTGTGTGTGTGTGTGTGTGTGTGTGTGTTTGACTTGTGTAAATCTGGTTACTTCCCAAAGGACGCTGGATGCAGTGGTACGTGGGATAAGTCTTAATCACATCACAATTATACAAACGTCAACGTTTTATCAAAATAAAAAGTTACCGAATACATTATTATTTGTGTTTTATTCACATTCATACTTACATGTAGATCCTTAAAGCCACCTACTAATATACATATACGTACCATATTTATTCTAATATATATGCAAATATCAAGATAATCTTTTTATTAACATTTTGTTCAGCGAACTGTGTACACTGTGGATATGTTGATGGTGCCTTGATATGTTCAGATTATTATCACTCTATATATGTACACAAATGATGTATTATCTTACCTGGAAACAATAAGCAATCTCATAATTATCATAACGTAATTAGCTTTATGTCAGATTGTCAGAATTGGTGTCCTTCTCATTAATTATAATAATAATACATTTGTATATTTCATCAACAGTTTGTCCAAACAACTGCGCTACATGTTCTATAGCTACCACAACTCCAATCAAACTCGATTGTGACACCTGTCTGAGTCAATTTACACTGAATGAAACTGCTTGTGTAGGTATGTCCAGGGTGCATGAGACTGAATAGAATAGAAGTGAAATCAGTCTTCTCTTAATGAGTGATATAATAGGAATAGGTATTTCATTCTGGTCTGCATTACCTTAAAATAGAATTACTTCCAGGAAAGTAGCTAGTTGTGTCCGGATTGAACATCAGGAAAAATCCAGAACTCACGTATTTCCCCTCTTCAATCCTACTTTTACACATATCGGTTTATACGATCCATCTCTAACGAAAGAAGTCTTTTTTTCCTTTTTTCTAGTCATGATTTTGTACTCTTACCCCTTTTACTTATGAATTACTTTATCATCATCAGTCATTTCACATCTTACTTACTATATTACATTTAAACAATATTTTTCTCAGATGTTCTAGGACATTTAGTGTCCTAATTTGTGCCAATGTTTCGTAGAAAAACATCCCTTTTCTTTAAATTAAACATGAAGCATTAAAACACTTAATTGTAAATTTGTCTAATATTGTTGACCAATAACTAAATCTTACTGAGTTTTTGTTTCTGATTAGTCAATTTATTCTTCAGTGCTAGAGTAAGATGGGACTCCATTACAGAGCCCACTGTTATATCCTATATGTATCATGTTTACTTCAGATATTTGCCAACACCTTTTTTTTTTTTTTATATATATATATATATATATATATATATATATATATATATATATATATATATATAAAATATATTTTTTATATATATATATATATAAAAATTAAAAAGATTTTACCACATTTACTTGTTAAAGTATATTTGATTTTACATAGCGTGTCCCACTAATTGTCTTACGTCCATTGTCGAAAGTGCTGACACTGTCTGTGATACCTGTGAAGATGGTTATTACATTGATTCGGACAAGGTTTGTCAAAGTAAGTCTACATTCTATATATTTATCAAATTATATTTAGTATGTTTCACAAATCTTCGATTACAAATTATTAAGGCAAATAATTTTCCTGTTTGGAAAAAGAATCGCTACCTATAGTGTCCTTTTGTCATCTAGAGTGTTTTACTGATTGTGTCACTTGTACGTCTGGAACAACTTGTACCCAATGTGTGACAGGAAAAGGAATGCCGGCAGACAAGTCAACTTACACAGATTTGTCTTAAGTATTAATGAATTCAGACAATATTTCTAACAAATTGTCTAAAGATTATTAACAGGAAACCGCTTAAAAATGAAGTTCTAATCAATTTGCTCTGACTGGAATAACGAATTGTGCTACTTGTGTTGACGCTACTTCGGACACATCTGCCAAATGTGTATCTTGTACCACTGGCTATACGATAAGTGATGATGCGAAAGAATGTTTCAGTAAGTTTGTATTAACAGAATTAGAAAAATGCACGCTCAACATACACACACACACACACAAAACACAAAATCTCTCCTCTCTCTCTCTCTCTCTCTCTCTAACCTCTCTAACATTAGGCATAAAATGATCTAACTATACATTTAATTAGCTGATTAGGTTGTTGTTGTGTTTATGTTTCCTAGTTTTACAACAAATCTAAAACTGTTCGAAATATATTTTTGGAATTACTCTACCTATAGATATATACCTTTGTGTATAAGAAATACAAGGAATGCAAATATACTTATGAATATCTGCCCTTTTCAGGCACGCCAACTTTTGGTACCGGGTGTCTTGAGGCCGCATATAAGCCTCCATCGTGTAGTTCGTGTCTGGAAGGTGTAGGAGCCGAACTGGTCTCTGGCAAATGTTATAGTAAGTTACGGGAAATGAAATTATTTTAACGATTTCACAATACATGTAAATGTAAATACCTTCTGTCAGTGATTAAAAAAACAGTATCCTAAAATGATTCACGAGGTTATTATGTGAATTGTTCCCCAACCGCAGTATTCTACTGATGGCATGTCATTCCAGTTACATGAATGAAGATTCACCATTTTCATATGTAAAATAGATTCGTAAAGATCTGCGGCTATTAAATAAAACAAGTTTCTAATATGCTGCTGCTTGTTGGCTAATAAGATATTTGACTGTCGGTAAAATTAATCACAGAGAACAATTAAAATTGTAACTTTATCTAACCGATGTCTGTTTAATTCCAGTTAGTTGCTATACCTGTGGTAGTTTGACCGATAACGTACCAACATCTACTGTAGCTGAATGTAACGCTCAAGGAAACGAGTATCTAAATCAGACGTGCGAATATGGATGCTCTGTAAGTTAGATGAGAGAAAACGTATTAATAGTATCAGCTGTACTAGTAGTATTACTCCTTCTATTACTTCTACTTCTACTACTACTACTACTAGTAGTAGTAGTACTAGTAGTAGTAGTAGTTGTTGTTGTTGGTGTTGTTGTTGTAATAGTAATAGCAATAGTAGCAGTAGTAATAGTAATAGTAATATTAGAAGTAGAAGTAATAGAAGTAGTAGTAGTAGTTGCAGAGCTAGTAGTAGTAGCAGATATCGTTCTTGCTGTAGTTGCTGCTGCTATAAGGAAGAATTCACGAATACACTACAGCCGATACTATTATGACTCCCTTTAAGGTGCTAATTGTGTGTGTGTCCCTTTTGTGTGTTTTGTGTGTGTGTTTGTGTCCCCACCTCATTGTACGATTTTCCTATTTTTTTTAAAACCCCGCGCGCGCCACAAAGGTATGTATGTCTGTATGTCTGTCTCTCTATCAGTCAGTCACAATAAGACTGTATGTAGCTTAGGTGTCTACGTGTGTGCGGGAAAGATGTGTACGTGTGTTATATCACTCATACAAATATTGTTGTCTTTCCAGATTGCAATTAAATATGATAACAACGAAATGATCTTTGCCTCTAGAGGATGTGTTGTTAACGCCACCTGTCTGTCTGATGGCGTTGAACAGTGCACCGATACTGGCCCGAGTCAGGTAATATTGGTAGAATAATAATGCTAATAATATGTTGCTGCTAATTATAATAGCAATTGACGACAATGAAGATGATAGTGACAATTATGATGATAGTTGTTCAATAAGGTTATCACATAAATATTGAAATTTGATTTGTTGAGAGAAGTAAGCAGTAGCTTAGATACGGGAATGTTCATGGTTAACACCCCCCCCCCCCCCGTAATGGAAACAGATATCTAACTAGATAAGAAGTTGTAGAATGATAGCAAAACCTGGCTTGCCTGTGTGTGACTTTGTGATTAATGTTTTTTAAAGTCATATTATAACTCCAATACGTAAGCACAATGACAATGCATGCTTAATAAAGCACCAAAACTAGTTATGCTAGTCTATAGCATTGTGCATAGGTTACTATATAGAGAACGGAAAAGTCAACATTGTTAGTAGATGACATCAAAAATAGTAATAAATAGCTTTATCTGAAGAAGACGTCCCAAGTGCTAGTTTTGTGTACGCCCAGCTAGAAAAACACAGCGTAGCCAACTTCGAAGATGGCTGGCATGTCGTGGACTAAAACGATCTGGCAACAAATCAGTCTTGTTGGAAAGGTGAGCGTATTTAGATGTTAACAATTTGAATAGCTGAGACGACAGTGTCTGAGTGAGACATAATCGGCATAGCGTTTGCACTGTCGAGGAGTGATAGATCTATTCCAGTTACAGCAGATAAAATTTGCTGAATATCGTGAGATTTAGTATACTAGGTTCGAATCAGACGCTACACTCATGTGGCGTTTTATTTATCTAACTTGCCCGCTAGTCTACTCAGCTACTGTTCATTTTTACTGAAGCATTTAGCCATTTTTAGACTTTAGCGGGCTCCACTCATGCAGCACTAGCCACTGGTGGTAATTTCAACGTATTTTCAGTGCTACGTTCAGAGCTAACATCATTAACGTTTATTTAATTATCTATCTTGAAATAATATGTCAATATTTCTTATTTTCGTTACCTTAAGACAGCTATGAAAATGTATCACTTTCTGGCAGTTTGTTTTATCAAGATAGGCAACATAACCATAGGGGACGCTCCTTTCTGTAACAACTAAATAAATGTGATTCAGCATACCATTTATTTATATTTTGTATAGCAGATGCCGAAATGTGATGTCTGCCAAAAAAAGGCATGCGATTGATCCTGCTGTCGACTAAGGGAAATGGTACGAGATGAAGGAGTCAGGAAAACGTCAGAATTTGACAGTAAATGCATCTACCAGTTCCCTCCATCTTCCTGCACCAAACTCTGAATGGAAGACCTTCCCTGAATCAGAGATGCCAAAGATGTAAAACTCAAAACCAAACATCCATATTATTTCCAAATGAAGATACAAATGGCAATGCGGAAGATGCAATGGGGCTATATTGTTGTTTGGACTCCCTTTAGTTTTTACCATGAAAATGCCTCACTGATTAACCAAATAATCCCCAAACTACGGGAATTTCACCAGAGACACTTGTGTCCTGAGTATTATCTCATGAGACTGCCAATACGACTATCTCTGCTAAAAGTATGATTGGTTTAGTGTTCTATATGTAATTATTATATTGTATGCCATATAATGTATGCATATAATGTCTTGTGCTGAATTAAAATCTATCTAACTTTACGTTTTCTCACTGTTAGTTAACTATGTACACAAATATACATATCACAAGGCAATATATGGTGTGAATAAATTACAGGCACAAGTCATATGTATAATGTGCACTGTATATGATATTACAAGTACACAATTCATGTAGCACAGCTCCAGGCCTAGACAGCTATGATAATATGAAATCACACAAAATATTATTACGTGCAGATGTGCATAGATTGCTTGATGTAATTATAATTAAGTTTACAGATTATTTTAAGTACAGTAATAATATAAATGATTAGTATACAAAACATTACTGACATTCAATAAACTGTAGCTGTTAATTAAATTCTATGTATTTATATCAATAATAATATCTTAACATGGTAATAAATTTAAAAAATCACAGGAATTGTAATCACACACAGATATTTGCTAATGATCGTACAGACTAGTGATTAGTTCAGATCAGACATGGGGTCAATTCCATACTGTCAATTCCAATTCCACTCAATTCGATTTGGTCAATTCCAATTCCACCTCAATTTTGTCAATTCTAATTCAATTCCAATTCAACATTTTCAATTACAATTTCAATTCCGTTTTATCCGACTCTTTTGCTTAATTGTTTTTACCATGAGTAAGTACTCCGAGTACCTACTTGGAATACATTCTCCGAGTAGTTTATATTCCAAGTAGGATTATCATGGAAGAAATATTTCTGAATTAAACAATTAAATGGTAAATTAATTTGTGGATTTCATTTTATTTTGCCCGTTTTATACATTGAACAGGGGTAAATTATATAAATATATATATATATATATATATATATATATATATATATATATATATATATATATATAAAGAACCAAAGTTCAGGATCAATTTGGTTCCAGTATATTGGTAACACCACATTTAAATGTTAACGCGGTAAAATTAGCGCAAGCCTAACCACAAGGCGGTTTTAGCTAAAGAGGTATTTGATTATATCTAGTGGTGGATCATAGTCTTTGGAACATCCCCATGTAAGAGTATATTTTCTAATCATCAAAGATGTGTTTATATTCCACTGCCCAGTAGGAGCCTTGAAACAAATGTATTTGCTTAGCTCCGCCCAGCAGGGGCCAGATCTTATATTTACTTTCACAGCCCTGCTGGATACTAAACTAATTACATATAGTACGTTTACAAACTCTCTCAAATGATTTAATATTAAGCAGCTAGGTCTGGGGAAAGGCTATAGTAGTCACAACTTAAGGAGAGGAGCGGCAAGTTTTGGCTCCAGATTGGAATTCTCGGTGAGATGATAAATTAAATAATTCCTAAATAGTAATATCTCTATATAGATTACAGGTATGCTATATAGTGGTGTCACTTGGGGTGCCAAGGTCCGTGTACCTATCTGATATATATATATATATATATATATATATATATATATATATATATATATATATATATATATATATATATATATATATATATATATATAAGGAACCAAAGTTCTATATCGTTATGGCTTGTGTATTGGTAACACCACATCTAAGTGTTACATTGTAAAGATGGTAAATTAATTTCTGGATTTAATTTGTTTTGTAGGAAACTTCAATTCCAATTCCAAATTTCTCAATTCCAATTCCAAATTTCTCAATTCTAATTCCAATTCATTTTTTTAAATAATCAATTCCAATTCCAGAATTGGAATTGGAATTGACCGTCATGTCTGGTCAAATAGAACTAATTTGCTTTAGCATGGAAACTAAATACGGATTACTAGTTAGACTTATATAAAGTTAAGGCATATATTTTGTCACCATTCCATGACATCCCTGATTAATTCCAGCTGTCATTAAATATATTGATATCTAATTTAATTATCTATGATATATGTTTTATTTATCACCAACTGAAAATTGATAAAAAATAACTTAATTTTCATATATGCACATGATAGCTCATTCATGCATACACAATATGGTATGCATCTCCACTAAAATCCCTGGTATGTAGAGATTTCCATTTCCCCATAAAATTGTGTTACCCTACTTGACAAGAGGGTCCTGGAAGTTTACAAGGCACCCAGCAACAAACACCATTTGACCATTAAATACAGGCTGCAGAGATAATGGAATTACTCTTTTTAACAATCTGAATTTCTGTATCTGTCTAACTGCTTTCTCAACATGAATCCGAACTCGGGCAATTTGCTTAAATGTAATTTCTTCTCCTACTATTAGCTTACTTCTCCCTTCAAAAAATGGTGGAATGTTCAGACCTACTTTTGTTCTCATATAGTATGTATCTTATTGTAAATCCACGATCTGCTAAAATCAGGTCACCTGCTTCAAATGTACCAAGGAAACCAGATTTCTTCACTATATCATTGTCTGACATAGAGTCCTCAAAGGCATCCGAAACAAACATGATACCTCCATTCGGTGAAATGCCAATGAGACATTTAAATGTCGAGTGGTTCTTATAACTAGAATAAATATTCTCCTGTCTACAGAAGTGGGTGGACTGTTCTACAAAAAACTCACAGCAGTCAATTATGACCCTAATATCTTTGAATTTTACAAAACATGGTGGAATGTTGTGCTTAAGACGCTGACGGCTAGCAAATATTTTGTTTCGCATTCTACCAAACTGGAGGTACAAAAACTGGATCCAGCTGGTAACAATCTTTCAAACACTACTAGGAGAAATTCCAAAACGGTAAGCCAAGTCAGTGTTTAACAGACAAACACGGAGTCTTACCAACGTCAAGAAAAACTCGTTCAATGG
Source organism: Paralvinella palmiformis (assembly GCA_025642065.1). NCBI lineage: Eukaryota > Metazoa > Annelida > Polychaeta > Terebellida > Alvinellidae > Paralvinella > Paralvinella palmiformis. The sequence goes on from JAODUP010002393.1 coordinate 12,906, forward strand.
GAACAGTTTCCTTCTCACACCTGGCCGTTTAGACGGAGACTTGTCTCCTATCTTCAGCTGCTGGTTCCAATAACACACTTTATCTTTTGTTGAACCCAAAACATTCCATAAACACACAAACTGATACCACACGAAGCCCATATAAAATTTACACTTAGCATCATTATCCTTAACATTATGAATGCCAAAATGACCCTCAGAAACACCTGCACTTGTTTGCAGGCAATCCTCCAACTGCTGTCATGCTTTAGTGTGATATTTTATATTTTGACCACTAACATATCCATCCCATAACCTTTAGTAATTTGAGTGTGTTGGTAACATGATGTGATAGAAGGTGATTTGACAGAGCAGGTTATTGGTGCAGTGTCAGCGTTTGTTGAACACGCAGAAGATGTAGAGGGTCTACCTTTTTCAGGTGAATTAAACTATTATCCTCTATGACACAATAGCTCTTGAGTTTATGAAGAAAGTATAATAATAAATGCTGCTCAAGTTTGACACCTATGAGTGATATGCTAGCTTATCTAACTCAGTGCCACTGTCAAAAAAAGTTGGATTATAGTCATTCATAGTCGTCACAAGCCAAGCCCATTGGCCTGGCTTGGCATAGTCTAGATAGATAGAAGCATTTGATGATTGTGATTGTCAAACTGAAAATGAGTCTGGTTAGGCCTAACACTAGCTTACGATATAAATTACTCACATGAGCAGGTGAAGCTGTGGCTTGCACTGGGTCTGGATGTTCGTCAATTGAGCCGTTCCCACCAATAAAATGCAACGAACATATGTAGGTGTATTTTATGATGCTGTCGATTCCAAAATGCTCCCGTTACCATCGTGTTTCATACGCGATGTAACTAGAAATACTCGCAAATTTCTTCACGTCAAGCGCTATTGGTATTTGCGATTTCAATCGTGCCAGTAATTGGTGCTAGCTCCACCCAACTGATTCGATGTTGCGCATTACTACACCACACTGTTGTCTTATTATTTATCATTGGGCCGAGCTCTCTCGTCTGCTAGGATTCAGTGTAGATCTAAGCTATAAGTAAACTATTGTCTAACTCCAGTTAGATGCGTAATTAATTTATAATCCACTTTCAAAATACATAGATGTGTTATGTTTTTGTCCGTGTTCTTTTCTAGGGACAAATACACTTTTAGTCGAAGAGGTATAATAGACAGGTCAAGCTCAAAGTTTAATAGATTCCTAAACGAGGTTTACAACTTAAGTCATTATATATACAGAGAGAGAAGTAATCATTAATCACAATCACAGTCTGATCTTTACAGGTTCTCTGGTTAACCTCTTTGATTTCCTTATATGGGTCATGCCACACTACAGGGTTAGTGGAAGTGATGGTCTATCACAACGGTCTGCATCGTGCGTATCCACAATGTCCGGTGGGTCAACAACATCATTGGGGAGAGAGTCATTTGACTTGTCAATTTTGGCATCTCTTGTGTGTTTCGTAGATGTAGACGTTTTCAACGATATACATTGCCATCAGTGTCCTTAATCTGATATGAGCGCTGATCTAGTCGGGACGTGACATAGCCTTTTCCATGATTTATCTCCAAGTCGAAATGTTTTTGTACGTACAGTCTCAGCTTCTTGTAGTGGTGGTAGATCTTAAGCAGAACGATTGTAGTATATTATTTGGAGTTTCTGAATAGATTTAAGCATACTGGCTTCCTAGCGAGATTATGGTCATGGGGATAGTACGAGATGGCTAGAGGTTGATATGATGCTCAACAAGGCAAGTTATTGATCCTTACTGGATTTGCGTGACTTATTCATCATGTTTTAGAAGCTTTCACTGACGACTCCACCTTGATCGACAATGATAGGGAGATGTTGTTACATGTTCAACAGCGTTCGTAATGACTATCTGGGAGTTGGTGATTTGGATGCGATAGACTTTCCAGATGTTTAGTGTGTAATCAGTTGTGATCAGGTAGTCCTTGCTGTCATAGATTAACAGGTCAATACCAACTGTTTGCCATGGGCGCTCAGGGATATCATGGCTCAAGAGAGTTTCTTTTGTTGGGATCATTCATAATCACGATATGCCTCGCATGTCTGTATCCATTCATTTATTTCGCTATTCATGCCTGACCAATAAACAAGTTTCCTCGCACGCTGCAGGCACCCTTCAACACTTACTTATCGAATATGAATATCCTTGTTGACTTGTGCCCTGATACGTAGAGGGATTACATGTCTTTCTCCACGGAATAACAAACCATCAGAGACAGCGAGTTCGTCATGGTTGCTGCCTCAGGTTGTACACTTGCCTTTCCCGGCCATCCATGTTGAATCACATCTTTGATGACTTGCAATGTGGGTTCCAGCGATGTGGCATCGCGAATATCTTTAATTAAATCATCTCTCATCGAAATATAGGTCACAACGTTTACTGTTTCAAATTTACTTGCTGTGCGTTTCTTTCAGCTGGAAGGAAAACACGAGAAAGTGTACCGACAAGAAAATGTTCTTTCCTTCCAGATACTTTACCTCAATATCATAAGCGAGTGCACACAAAAGCATTCCTTGTAGACGCTTAGGTTCTGGGTCTAGAGGTTTACGTGTGATGGCTTCTAGTAGCTTGTGATCACTTCATACAACTATAGGACTACTGTAAGTAAATTGATGCCATCTTTCCAGAGCAAAGACGATTGCCAACATTTCCTTCTTTATTATGGCGTATCTCGTATCTGTGTCTGATAGAGCATGACTTGCATATGCTATTGAACGTCCAACAAGAAGCAGGGCGGATCCCAGTCCATTGTTGCTGACATCACACTGGATTGCTATGTGGGAGCTTGAGTAAGCAGTTGCTTTAGTTTTGTAAAAGCCTTCCCTTGAGCTTCACCCCACATCCATACTCTAACTTGTTGAGCAAAAACAGATATCGGGCGAAATTCATCAGTCAGCTTGGGCACATACCTAGGAAAATAGGTTACAGTGCCACGGAGCCTTTCCTGGTCACCAGGCTTCTTCATCTTTATGACTGCCTGAAACTTTGTGGATCTGGCATCAGTCCTTCAGACGTGACTATGTGACCTAAGAACGGTATCTCAGATACATTAATGTGACACTTATCAGCGTTCAACTTAATTTGATGAGATTTACATCGATCGGGAAGTTTCTTTATCATTGAGTCATGCTCTGCTTCGTCTGATTCATGTACAATCACATCATCAGCGACTGAATGTACATTGTGCCAACCCCCAAGAACCTGCTATAGTTACTTCTGGAAGAATTCGCTGCTGACTTTCAGCCCAAATGGTAATCACGAGTACTGATAAGAACCAAGGTAATCAAAAGTACTCAGCATCCAGTTTGCATTGGATATAACATCATCGAGTACTTGGAGTTTGTAGCGTTCACGTTTGAGCACAAAATTAAGTTGTCTTGGGTCCATGCAAATTCTGATTGCCCTCTGAAGTGGTTGTGATGCTTGCACAGGTCGTATGTTTTACCATAGGGAGGGCATAGTTACTTTTGAGGTAATGTGCATTAAATCTCAGCAATAGATGTATTACCTGAATATTTCAGGTAATATACATATCACCAAATTATACAGATTAACTGTATCATATTTAATTCACACAAGTATACGGGGTCGGAATAGTCAATATAATAATGTCACCGAGGGCTAAGCCTAAAAGATGTGGAATAAATGTTTTCCGGGATATAAAAACCAGCATGTTTTAATATTGGCCGAAATGGCAGCTATTTTTCACCACCGGAACAATTTCTAAATAAATTTATAATGTACAATAGATGTCATATTATGCGGAGAAAACCGTACCAGTTGCCTGGTTGTATGAAAACCTCCCCCTATTGTAATGCAACGAGCGGGATTCGAACCTCCGCCCTCTGGCACAACAAGACCAGCATTAAGAAAGTCCCACGCTCTTACCAATTAGACCATAGTGGCGGTAAAAATCCGCGAAATAAAATATATAGGAACACTTTAGGATAACCTACATTGAATATCACCGCTAGTCGGGAGAGTGTCAAAATCGCTACCTAATTATTTCCAGCCAGTTTAAAGGATATGCTCTATAATAAGGCAGTTTGTAAATACTTTATATTAATTATTTATTGCACCATGTTCTCGGTCTGAATAGCGTGTTCAAGACCTATTCTGGGTAGTGGAAGCTGTCTGATAGAATCACCCTAGAGCAAATTAATGTCACGACCCTTCGTTGTGGGAAAGTTTGTTAGTCACTTTTCAGAAGCGGAGATCACTGTCGGTTAATGACGGCACACGGATGGATATTTTAATTTTGAACCAGAAGCGCCCCAAGCGGGCTGTTGCACTTCTCATATAAACAAAAGCTCGCCGGTTCTATACATGTGATCGTGTACATGGGCGTTGCATAGTTGAAATGAGTTGCCAATACTAGTACTATATGTTACATGAGCACATACCCTCTTGTTGATTAACACTTTAATTGTGCACACATGATATCGAAAAACAAAGCTCTGAAACTGTAAATAAATAATTATGTGATTTCACAGCCCGACCACTTCACACCACTTAATTTGCAATCATTTCACAGTTCATCAGAAAACAATTGAACGTGGTTTAGTTCATTGCATAGCATATTTTCTTTTGCGTGTGGAAGGCGTATTTTTCACAATTTTTAATGAATAGAATTATATATATATATATATATATATATATATATATATATATATATATATATTTATATTATATTATAAATATATATATATATATATATATATATATATATATATATATTTATATATATGTATATAATATAATATGAATATATAAATATATAATATATAAATAATATAATATACTCGTTATATATAATATATATATATATATATATATATATATATATATATATATATATATATATATATATATATTGTTTTATGTATACGAAATATTTGCATAAACATATTTTTATCATGTCAATTTATTATCAATTAGATCTATCACACGAAACAATCACAGGTCATGGCATTGGCCATCAATTTTTATTTATTTGGACATAGACCAATATAGTCCTGCCCAGTGGAGAACAAATAATACACATGGAATATTAACAATGTTTATGTTTGCATTAACATTTCCGAGATAGATAAATTAGTACTCTAGTACAGGGGATACAATAAGCAGCATCAAATCTCTTGTGCCACTGGTTCATCTACAGTTACAACATATCATCTGTTATCAAATGCACAGAATAACCAAAACTGGTTCCTATCTCTAAACAAAGCTACTACAAAATATATGACATTTAGTCCTTAACAGCCACCCTCTTGCCTCATATTTACGCATGACATATTCAAAAAATCCTTTTTTAATATGTTTTTTGATATCGGTGGATAATAATTTGAGCCTTCCTATTTTTCTTGGTTTTGGCCTTAAACAGTTTCTTAGATTCAAACTTGAAATAATAATGTAGGCGACACCTATCATACAACTTTGCAATATATGTTATGTACTCACCATCCCTATGCTTTGGACACAGCCTTAGCACCCTTGAAGGAACTATGTCATGTATACAGACTTCAACATCAGGACAAAATGCCTTACAAAACCATAACGTTTTGAATATTTATTTAAAATAACCTTATGTTTTCTACCCATTCATGACAATTGGAAAATGTGGAGATGGCGCATACAAAAAAACAAAAGGTGTTTTTTTCTTGTGTTTATACACCTTTGTCGGTGTCAGTCAGCATTCTTAGGCAATCTAAGCACTTGGATTTAAGGATAAAATATTTCAGAATATACTCACAGATGTAAGACACAACATTGACAGATAACTCAAAATTATCTATCACACCCAACACCAGTAAATCTGTATCCGAGAGCCTGGCCTGTTTACATGGTATCTCATCATCATAGAACACACAATATGTAAACACATGTTTTTCCCCAAGTTTGTTAAAGAATTTGATTTGCATTTGCATTTAAGTTATGAATAGAGTTACCAATTAGAGCACATGAGCTGAATATTGATATTATGTAAAATTCAGGTATTAATTCAGGTGCTGGTAATACTTTTTTATATTAAGATGTGAAATGGGCTGACATATTTTTGTGGATCACACACATTCTACAATTACTAGTCAAGTAATTTACATTACAGAAGACGTTTTTGACATAATATTTTGAAAACATACAGACAGACAAATAAACAAACACTCGCTTTATATTTATACATTGACTACGATTGCACTTAACAAAAAAGCTTTATGGTGATCATAAGGGTCGCATATTTACAAAATATAATGCCAATGAAGAGAATTTGAAGAGACGCTTATATGCTATTATGTTCCAGTCACGGGCATAATTCGTTTGCAGTCACAGATCTTATTATGTCCCATCATAACATAACGTAATGACACTAACTTATTTAAAAAACCTCTAAAACATTTTTAAAAACACACACACATACGTTTCATAGCTGCTTCCTTTTGGCGTTGAAACAAATTGGCTTTATAATAAAATGTAAAATGTATTTGTTTAATAAATAAAAATAATTATTCATTTCAAAATATTATGTAACTATGTATTGCATATAGGAATATATACTGTGGCCTTGTCTCTAGTATACTATGTCACTTGATTTGACATAAGATGGCACAACGATATTGTAGCCATCTTGATTCTGGTCAAGTCAAGTATATGTGATTGATCCCGTTCATGTTTTAACATCATTTGTAATTTACGTGTCCATATTTGTATTACTTATAAAAGTTTGAAAGAAAGGTGTACTGCTCCTTTAAGTCACGACTCACGATTCCAAAATAATAGACGATATCCCAAAACTACCTACCTAGGGAATATAGTGTCTTTGGAGGAGCTGTATCACACTGAAATATAATGGTTTTGTTCCAGCACTAATATAATACATTTCTCGTCTGCAGATTACAGTTTAATAAATGTATATTTTCAGGAAAGATATATTTATTGCATATATACAGAGACAACAAATTTAGTTATATCTCGATTTATGCTGTCATCAAACTTCTATTATGCTGACCTTATGCATACTACTACTTCTACTACTACTACTACTACTACTACTACTACTCTTATTATTATTATTACTACTACTACTTTTACTACTACTACTATTATTATTATTATTATTATTATTATTATTATTATTATTATTACTATTTATACTACTACTAGTAATAATAATGCTAAAAATAATAGAGTTAGTAATATCTCCAATATTATTTAAAAGAATAGAAAACCCATCAGATTAAATACCAGCCCCTTGTATATGTGTGTCTCCACAGGAATTTATCTATAGGTTTGATTGTCTTCGTTTCACGTGCACCTTCCATGGACGACACACGTAAAATAAAACAAACAGATGTCAAACATTTTAATCGATTCCAACATCCTGAACAATGACTCCATTTTTCATATGCAATTAATTAGCATTAAAATGATAGAATTATGATAGCAAACGAGTCAGTAGAAGTTTTTAACATTGTCTAAAATATGATAAAGAAACTGAAGAGTTTTATTGATGGACATCAAAACGGAGGAACAACCAAATATCTAGGATTAGCTGGAATTCGATATACTCTTGGCGTTTAAATAAAATCATGGATCAATACGATTATTAAATTGTTTTAATCAGGAACAGTTTTCTATTGAAATTCTTTTACCTGTCTAGGTCGAGAACCTTCCTCACGCCCTTGTAGGTACCAGCTCCGGTCAACTGGTGACCCATTCTCGCACTCTAGACGTACCTGCCACAGCCTGTAGGGCATCCACAAAAGAACCTTGGTGGCGAAATAAAGATCGGTGCTTGGTGGCTGGTTCGATACTACAGTGACCTGGCAATCCATTTTTGGTCCATGGGGGAGTTGATATCCTGTCATTGTTCTGGTATAGTTGGCTGCTGCAGGTAAGAACAATACTATTTTGGCTATAAGTTTGCAAGATCAGAAATAGTTAGTTAGAATGTCAAAATTATGAAATCAGCTTTATAATAATTTATGAGACTCACTGAGCTCTGGGGTGTGGTGCCAATATCGAGTGCTGTGTTGATGTAGGGGTGGTGGTGGCTCGAGATGGGCCAGGTGAGAAGGTCTTCCGCCGAATGAAGGAAACGTTGATGTAATGCATTCAAACAGTTAGCATTTTCTTATCCGAACATAACGTGCATTTAACATTAATGAGCATGGGTTCTACAAGCCTCGCCAGTCTGGATCGGGGTGATCACATTATCCTAAACAGGCGGAACATACCTGGTCGGAATTATCAGTGGATCCTGATATTACCGTTGAAGTCGGCTTCTGGTACTTTGATTCGATGGGTCTGGGTGTCTGCTGGACAAAAGAATTCAGCAATCATTTTTGTATTAGACGATGTTTATGACATGACAAAAATAGTAAGAACCGAGGACGCACTCATTTAGATGATATGTGCCTGATAAGTATTTTAAGACCGACTCATGGTGCGCATCAGAAGTGAATTTTTATTTATTTCTACAACCAGAAGAAAATCACATAATGACACAACATTATTAAGAAGCTCGTTTAGTCTGTGCGCAAATCTCTATTTGCTTGCACACGGTATGCTGCTCTGCTCTGTTTGAATACATGAAGCAACAACACTGCGAGAGACAAGGTGGTGTGGATACACGAATGAAATATATTTACTCGGATGGTTGCAGCAGTCTCGTCCTCGAGAATTGGCTCGTCAAAATCTGTCACAGAAACGTCTGTGACTGAAAGACTTGAATACTGTAACAGATAATTTGTTAACGAACAGATGCAATACAACTGAGAATGTTAAAGTAATAATAGTCTATAAGCGTACAATAGAGAAATGAAATGTTATCGGATATTCAACTATATACTGCATATTAAATTAATTGTTTACATTAAAAAGTATCTTTACTGAAGTTTACCTAATCAGCTAGAGATTCACAGAGATAATAAAGAAATGAATAAAAATACATGAACTTAATCCAATCGTCTCTGTAACACATTATAATATATTATGCACGATGCTAAATAAATACTCATTTAAATGGCATTCATATAGAGATCATGCACTTCAGACGAACAACTGAAAAATGTGCACTGAAAGATATATATATATATATATATATATATATATATATATATATATATATTGGTATTTAAGAAGGTGGTCTAATAACACGCCAAAGTTGTTCCTACCTTTCTTTCCGGCTACTCCTTTTTCCCCAGAATGTGTCTGGAACAGGATGTAAAAATTCTTTATCACGATATGCATTTAATTCTTCCCTAAAATGAATAGAATAGATCCGCTCTACCTCCTACATGTCGTAAAAGGCGACTAAAAGGGGCAACCTCTTTGCCGTAGGTTGCGACCCGTAGGAGGGGAAAAGGGGATCCTGGTAGTTGAGCAGTGGAAACACTGCAAAACACTACTTTGGCCCTAATTTCCTTCTAAGACGGGAGGTCAAAAAGGCCCGATCTGACCAATCAGCTAGTCACATTTAGACCCGGAGGTGATTGCTTTCGGACTATTGGTCTTAAGCCGCCACCTACCAGAAGGCAGTGGCTGATGGGTCAACCTTGGGGGAGGTGTTACTGTGGGCAATCATGACACTCCTCCACTCGATTCTCCCTTGTAATACTGTCTTCTGGGGGTATAACACAGTTGTATCCCTGATGCACAAGTGTTGGTTACCACACCTCTGTGCATCCTCTTGTTGAATTCCAAGGCGAGTGGGGAGCATTTGTGCCGAAACAAATATAACGAAATATGGATAAAAAACACCCCCTCAAACCAACTCGCACAAAAATAGGTTTTCTAGAGGTGGATGCTTCCTTGGACGCTGATGAACCATCTCTAACACTATGGCCTAGGTTTCTTGTGATACAGGACACAAATAAGGACATTCGATTGGCAAAGCTCAATCCCTTTGCCATTGAGAAAGGACGTAAAGGCTCGGCCGGAACGCCAACATCAGTCAGGAGGGTAGATCTCGAGACCTCATTATTGAGGTATCCAAAAATAGCAATTCAGACTGTTTGCTGTGTTCCACAGTGCTGGCAAATTGTCCGATAAAAGTAGTCCCTCATCGCAGCATGAACTCGAAAAAAAAGGGGTCATACGCTGTCGTGACCTGACCGATACATCAGAAGAGGAGATACTGGCTAATATGTCAGCACAGGGCAATAAGGAAGTAAGGAAGATTAGGGTCCAGCGTGATGGTCACCGATTAAATACCGGCACCATCATTCTCACGTTTGGACACCCAGTCCTTCTTGGGCCACAAACAAAAAAAAGGGGAAAAGCCCCATCACTTTCTTCAGTGATGGAACCCCTACATCTCAGACAGTGTCTACGAAAAGAATTTCGAATAAAGACAAACTCCCATATGTTGGAACAAAGCCAACAACCCTCCCAAAACCAGACAAAAAGAAAAAGACACTGTCCGACAGAGAGAAGAAGGGCGAGAAAACCTCATTATCACCCCAAACAAATACAATGTCTGGGAGGATACTCTGGATGGATCATCCATGGACTATGGTGACCTTGATAATCCAGGTCATGGCCCATCTGGGACCCTTCCTGAATAAAATATTAACAAATAAAAATGTACTAGCCCATAATACATTAGTATTGTAGAGGATTTAGAAAGAATATAGATGAAATCAAAATGCTAATGGGGGACTATGACCCCATTGCATTCTGCTGCCAAGAAACATATATGAAAAGTTCAAACATAATTAAATTTAGAAAGTATTACTCTTTTCATATATTGTCTGAGGCCATTGACACTAGAGGCTCCGTTGGAGTCGCCATTATGATTATAAAATCGATTCCCCACCGAAAATCAGTTTAAAGACCAACCTGCCGGCAGTTGCTGTGACGCTGTTATTCTAAAAAACCATAACACTGTGTTCAATATATATTCCACCAAGCTATCCACTTTGTAGAAATGAACTGGAACAATTAATAAGCCAGCTTCCTTCCCCTTTCATTCTAATTGGTTACATGAATGTCCATAGCACCATATGGGGAAATGCACAAAATAATAATAAGGGCAACACATTAGAAAACGTCATTGAACACAGTGAGCTGTGCTTGTGGAATGATAATACACGGACATATATCCATCCAGCAACTGGGTCATCATCTGCCATAGACTTATCCCTGTGCAGCCCATCATTATTTCTTGATTTTGAATGGTTTGCACATGAGGATATCTGTGGCAGTGACCATCTTCCAACATTCCTGCAATACAATAACAAGGCAGCATTTTTAAATATACCAAAATATAGTTTTAAGAAAAAACATTGTACACCTTTAAATTTAAATGTAGCCAAGAAATAGATAGAAATACCTTCAAGACTATCAAAGAAAACCACTGTGAACTATTTACATCAGTGCTACATTTCATAGCGGAAATAACGATACCAAAATCCTCTACAGTTCCAAGAAAACCACAAGCCATGATGGAATGGAGAATGCGAGGAAGCTCTAAAACCAAGAAAAATAGCTCTAAGCCATTTTAAAAGAAATCCTTCCCAAGAAAATCTTATAAAATAGTTATAAAATAGAATACACCAAAGCTCATCGAGTCATTCGCAGAAACATGCGAAATTCTTTGAGGGAATATGTCTCCCAACTAAATAATAGAACTCCCGTAAATACAATATAGAAAATGATAAAGAAAATTCAATGCCCTCCAAATAAAGAATTATAAAAAAATGGGAACATAATTACAAATATGAAACAGATCGGAAATATGTTAGCAGAAACAGTTGCACACACCAGCAGTAAATTACACAGAAACATTCAAGAGAACAAAATACCATGGAGCGGAATCCAATACATTTTGAATCAACAAATTATGAAATTTATAACAAAAACTTTTCTATTAGAGAACTACTGGATTCTCTCAAGAAAGCCCATGATACTGCCGTTGGACCTGATGCTATTCACTATCAGATCTCATGAAGAAAGCATTAGAAGTCCTGCTCGACATATACTATGTAATCTGGTATGGTGGTGACTTCCCTTCCCAGTCTCAAAAGCAGGAAAAAAATCTCTCAGATCCAGGTAATTACCGTCCAATATCACTCACAAGTTGTATTTGTAAAACTTTTGAGCGACTGGTAAATACCAGGTTAGTTTGGTATCTCAAATATAATGCCATTTTCACAGTCCATCAGAGTGGTTTTAGAAAACATAGATCCACCACAGATCAACTAATTAAATTAGAAACAATAATAAGGGAGGGATTTATAAAAGGGCAAAATACTATGGGGATATTTTGTGATTTAGAAAAGGCCTACGATAAAACATGGAAATATGGAATTCTAAAAGACTTATTTAATGCTGGGCTTCGTGGCAATATGCCAAAATTAATCCGAACATTTTTGACTGGTAGAAACTTTACTCTTCGTGTTGGTAACACCCTCTCTGATTCATACCACCAACAAGAGGGTGTACCACAAGGCAGCATCTTATCAGTAACACTATTTAGCATGAAAATAAACAGCATAGTTGAATGGTGTTAACTGTTCCTTATATGTAGATGACTTCATGATATGCTACCAGTAAACAAATATGAATTCCATAGAAATAATTATCCAGTTTGTCTCAATAAATTAGAAACTTTGGTTGATGAGAATGGCTTCAAATTATCCAGGTCCAAAACAGTATGGGTGCACTTCTGCCAACAAAGAAAATGTAATCCAGACCTACCTATAAAACTTTATGGGGTTGACATTCCTGTTTTAAAATAAAATAAATTCCTCGGGGTAATATTCGACAGCAAGCTTTACCTCATTCCAGATTTAAATTATGTGAAGGCTAAAAATAGTAAATCTCTAAATCTATTAAAAGTCGTTTCACGATTTGACTGGGGGCAGATCGAACAACACTCTTCGGCTGTTTGGAGCAGTGATTATATCTCAGTGGAGAGTCTTTATGTTGAATCTAATGAGGAATCTTTTTACAGACGGAGAGAACGACTTTCTCTGCAATCTTTATTTATCTAATCGAGAAAAATTAACTCACATTCGAACACTATGATATGATAAGTCACATCTTAAGAATATCGCAATATATGTATGTGTCAACATTGGATAGAGGGTTATTCTCAGACTAGCAGATTATCTGCAGTATATACAAGTAGTAATTACCCACATGCCAGATATAATTAAGTATAGTTAGTGAGAGTCCACTAGACTGGATATTTCGTAATGTAGATTAGTCTGTTAACTCAATTACAGTCATGCTGTAGTAAATATTGTTACAAGTGTACTATTTTATAGCTGCCTGTTTTTTTCTTAAATTGAGTGTTTTGACAAGTCAGTGTAAAAAACATGTATTTTTATATGATTTTTATAACCATTAATTAACAGTGATAATAATGTATGTCTAAAACAAAACTGCGAACACTGCCGCATGGTCGGCCCCGTCTTGAATAGGCAATGGCAAAAACAGACTGTGTGCTGGGAATCTATTGATGTGAATACCTGACATGTGCTATGTTTTTTTTAAAGTTATTAGTGAATAATTGATAAGTTGTACATTTCTGAAATTGCATGAGTAGCCGAAGCACTCGGGTCAAAGTCTAATTGTATCCTGTCACTGGAGAAACATGGCACACCTAAATGTGTGAGGAGCTTTTTAATTCATGAGCATTTTGGTAGTCAAAATAGTCAAAGATTACAAATCAAGGTTGGAGGCAAAGCATACGTTTAGATTAACTACCGCAGTCAATGAGACGTCTGAACCGCTTTGGTCAATTTATTCATTTATTCTGATTAAAAACCGTACACTGCATCTTAGATGGCGTGCCACACTCATTATTTACAGTGCAAGATTTGGTGTTTCTCATCGGTACAGTGATATGTAGTAATTGCATGAAGTTCATTTAGCTGTATAATTAATTTGTTTCACTAATCCTTTAAGATTTACACCAGTTCCTAGTTGTACTTGTTAAATATATATATATATATATATATATATATATATATATGGATGGGTGGATGGAAGGATGGATGGATGGATGGGTGTTCTTTAACGACACATAGGCACAACTATTTAGGCCATTCAGTGTCCTAGAACGTTTGGAAATAAAACCGTTTTAACGAATCTTTATAAAAAGTTAAAAAGCTGGACTACTGGCATTGATAAAATGTTTGTATAAGCGGCATTGATAAAATGTTTGTATAAGCTAGGATTGATAAAATGTTTGTATAAGCTAGGATTGTAATTTGTTAAGTATAAATGGTAAATATGTAAATAATACACTAGTATATAGGTGTATGAGCTTGTTATAAAGATAAAATCAGATTCTTAATTGTCCAACAAGGTGAATAAGGTGTGATATATACAAGATAATAACTAGTTTTGATTAGAGGCAATTAAATAGATTTATGTTAAAAGAGAAGACCTGCTTCTATAGAGCAAATACTAGATAAGGTTATGATCTTGATTAGGTGTTCTTACTTTAAATAAATAATACTAAGAAGAAAGACCAGCTTCTCTTAGGAATGATGCTGACAAGATGTTACCACTTTAAATAAATTATATTAAAAAGAAACAAACAGCTTCTCTTAGGAAGCTTAAAATTGTATCCGGGGTAATATTCTCTAGCAGATCTTTCCGAGTCTCTGCATGGTAGTAGTGTACTCTCATGTGATGGTATTCCGAGCAATGAAGCAGGATGTGATCGAATGTCAGGCATTCTTGGCAGGAGATACATTCTGGTGGATCTTTTCCAGCCAAGAGGTAAAGAACTCCCGATCCATAAACGGCAGAGCACAATTTCCTCACGACAACTTTACCGACAGGACCACATCGAACATCCTAATGCAGACAGTTTTGGCAGCCTTATCAGCGAGTTCATTGCCACAAATACCGACATGGCTCGGTACCCAGCGGAATACTACATCCTTTCGTAGAGTTTGCAAGGTGGAATTTAGTTCTAAAATACTGAGACAAGTGAATGTTCTATGTCTACATTTTCTATGGCCTGTAGGCAGGACAAAGACTCCACACATATAATAAATATGTCCCCAGTAGAGCTAATACCACGATAAAGTGCGAGATAAATAGCTCGAGGTTCTTCTGTGTATATGGATGTCATGCCAGACAGACGTTCCATCACGCATTGTCTACCACAAAGGACTACGCTCCCTACTCTGTCGCCTTCTTTTGAACCATCAGTATTAATGAACTGATGGTCATCATATTTATTTTGTATGATGTGAAAGCGGCTCTGACATTCTGATGGACTAACATAGGATTTCTTCCCCGCTCTCAGACAATACAAATTGTAGGTTCCATCATATCTCAAAGACCGAATTATAATTCCAAACGTTTTCCGTCTCAGTAATAAGTTATCTTGGAGTTTTGGGTTGAACGCCATATCAAATGTTGGATTTGCCGGAGTACTACTTAACTGTAGTGCATATTGCAGAGAAAGTCGTTCTCTCCGTCTGTAAAAAGATTCCTCATTAGATTCAACATAAAGACTCTCCACTGAGATATAATCACTGCTCCAAACAGCCGAAGAGTGTTGTTCGATCTGCCCCCAGTCAAATCGTGAAACGACTTTTAATAGATTTAGAGATTTACTATTTTTAGCCTTCACATAATTTAAATCTGGAATGAGGTAAAGCTTGCTGTCGAATATTACCCCGAGGAATTTATTTTATTTTAAAACAGGAATGTCAACCCCATAAAGTTTTAGAGGTGGGTTTGGATTACATTTTCTTTGTTGGCAGAAGTGCACCCATACTGTTTTGGACCTGGATAATTTGAAGCCATTCTCATCAACCAAAGTTTCTAATTTATTGAGACAAACTGGAGAATTATTTCTATGGAATTCATATTTGTTTACTGGTAGCATATCATGAAGTCATCTACATATAAGGAACAGTTAACACCATTCAACTATGCTGTTTATTTTCATGCTAAATAGTGTTACTGATAAGATGCTGCCTTGTGGTACACCCTCTTGTTGGTGGTATGAATCAGAGAGGGTGTTACCAACACGAAGAGTAAAGTTTCTACCAGTCAAAAATGTTCAGATTAATTTTGGCATATTGCCACGAAGCCCAGCATTAAATAAGTCTTTTAGAATTCCATATTTCCATGTTTTATCGTAGGCCTTTTCTAAATCACAAAATATCCCCATAGTATGTTGCCCTTTTATAAATCCCTCCCTTATTATTGTTTCTAATTTAATTAGTTGATCTGTGGTGGATCTATGTTTTCTAAAACCACTCTGATGAACTGTGAAAATGACATGATATTTGAGATACCAAACTAACCTGGTATTTACCAGTCGCTCAAAAGTTTTACAAATACAACTTGTGAGTGATATTGGACGGTAATTACCTGGATCTGAGAGATTTTTTTCCTGCTTTTGAGACTGGGAAGGGAAGTCACCACCATACCAGATTACATAGTATATGTCGAGCAGGACTTCTAATGCTTTCTTCATGAGATCTGATAGTGAATAGCATCAGGTCCAACGGCAGTATCATGGGCTTTCTTGAGAGAATCCAGTAGTTCTCTAATAGAAAAGTTTTTGTTATAAATTTCATAATTTGTTGATTCAAAATGTATTGGATTCCGCTCCATGGTATTTTGTTCTCTTGAATGTTTCTGTGTAATTTACTGCTGGTGTGTGCAACTGTTTCTGCTAACATATTTCCGATCTGTTTCATATTTGTAATTATGTTCCCATTTTTTTATAATTCTTTAATTGGAGGGAATTGAACTTCACCCGATATTTTCTTTATCATTTTCTATATTGTATTTACGGGAGTTCTATTATTTAGTTGGGAGACATATTCCCTCCAAGAATTTCGCATGTTTCTGCGAATGACTCGATGAGCTTTGGTGTATTCTATTTTATGACTATTTTATAAGATTTTCTTGGGAAGGATTTCTTTTAAAATGGCTTAGAGCTATTTTTCTTGGTTTTAGAGCTTCCTCGCATTCTCCATTCCATCATGGCTTGTGGAGTTTCCTTGGAACTGTAGAGGATTTGGTATCGTTATTTCCGCTATGAAATGTAGCACTGATGTAAATAGTTCACAGTGGTTTTCTTTGATAGTCTTGAAGGTATTTCTATCTATTTCTTGGCTACATTTAAATTTAAAGGTGTACAATGTTTTTTCTTAAAACTATATTTTGGTATATTTAAAAATGCTGCCTTGTTATTGTATTGCAGGAATGTTGGAAGATGGTCACTGCCACATATATCCTCATGTGCAAACCATTCAAAATCAAGAAATAATGATGGGCTGCACAGGGATAAGTCTATGGCAGATGATGACCCAGTTGCTGGATGGATATATGTCCGTGTATTATCATTGCACAAGCACAGCTCACTGTGTTCAATGACGTTTTCTAATGTGTTGCCCTTATTATTATTTTGTGCATTTCCCCATATGGTGCTGTGGGCATTCATGTCACCAATTAGAATGAAAGGGGAAGGAAGCTGGCTTATTAATTGTTCCAGTTCATTTCTACAAAGTGGATAGCTTGGTGGAATATATATTGAACACAGTGTTATGGTCTTTTAGAATAACAGCGTCACAGCAACTGCCTGCATGTTGGTCTTTAAACTGATTTTCGGTGGGGAATCGATTTTATAATCATAATGGCGACTCCAACGGAGCCTCTAGTGTCAATGGCCTCAGACAATATATGAAAAGAGTAATACTTTCTAAATTTAATTATGTTTGAACTTTTCATATATGTTTCTTGGCAGCAGAATGCAATGGGGACATAGTCCCCCATTAGCATTTTGATTTCATCTATATTCTTTCTAAATCCTCTACAATACTAATGTATTATGGGCTAGTACATTTTTATTTGTTAATATTTTATTCAGGAAGGGTCCCAGATGGGCCATGACCTGGATTATCAAGGTCACCATAGTCCACGGATGATCCATCCAGAGTATCCTCCCAGACATTGTATTTGTTTGGGGTGATAATGAGGTTTTCTCGCCCTTCTTCTCTCTGTCGGACAGTGTCTTTTTCTTTTTGTCTGGTTTTGGGAGGGTTGTTGGCTTTGTTCCAACATATGGGAGTTTGTCTTTATTCGAAATTCTTTTCGTAGACACTGTCTGAGATGTAGGGGGTTCCATCACTGAAGAAAGTGATGGGGTATCCCCCTTTTTTTGTTTGTGGTCCAAGAAGGACTGGGTGTCCAAACGTGAGAATGATGGTGCCGGTATTTAATCGGTGACCATCACGCTGGACCCTAATCTTCCTTACTTCCTTATTGCCCTGTGCTGACATATTAGCCAGTATCTCCTCTTCTGATGTATCGGTCAGGTCACGACAGCGTATGACCCCTTTGTTTTCGAGTTCATGCTGCGATGAGGGACTACTTTTATCGGACAATTTGCCAGCACTGTGGAACACAGCAAACAGTCTGAATTGCTATTTTTGGATACCTCAATAATGAGGTCTCGAGATCTACCCTCCTGACTGATGTTGGCGTTCCGGCCGAGCCTTTACGTCCTTTCTCAATGGCAAAGGGATTGAGCTTTGCCAATCGAATGTCCTTATTTGTGTCCTGTATCACAAGAAACCTAGGCCATAGTGTTAGAGATGGTTCATCAGCGTCCAAGGAAGCATCCACCTCTAGAAAACCTATTTTTGTGCGAGTTGGTTTGAGGGGGTGTTGTTTATCCATATTTCGTTATATTTGTTTCGGCACAAATGCTCCCCACTCGCCCTGGAATTCAACAAGAGGATGCACAGAGGTGTGGTAACCAACACTTGTGCATCAGGGATACAACTGTGTTATACCCCCAGAAGACAGTATTACAAGGGAGAATCGAGTGGAGGAGTGTCATGATTGCCCACAGTAACACCTCCCCCAAGGTTGACCCATCAGCCACTGCCTTCTGGTAGGTGGCGGCTTAAGGACCAATAGTCCGAAAGCAATCACCTCCGGGTCTAAATGTGACTAGCTGATTGGTCAGATCGGGCCTTTTTGACCTCCCGTCTTAGAAGGAAATTAGGGCCAAAGTAGTGTTTTGCAGTGTTTCCACTGCTCAACTACCAGGATCCCCTTTTCCCCTCCTACGGGTCGCAACCTACGGCAAAGAGGTTGCCCCTTTTAGTCGCCTTTTACGACATGTAGGAGGTAGAGCGGATCTATTCTATTCATTTTAGGAAAGAATTAAATGCATATCGTGATAAAGAATTTTTACATCCTGTTCCAGACACATTCTGGGGAAAAGCAGTAGCCGGAAAGAAAGGTAGGAACAACTTTGGCGTGTTATTAGACCACCTTCTTAAATACCAATATATATATATATATATATATATATATATATATATATATATATATATATATATATATATATATATATATATCTTTCAGTGCACATTTTTCAGTTGTTCGTCTGAAGTGCATGATCTCTATATGAATGCCATTTAAATGAGTATTTATTTAGCATCGTGCATAATATATTATAATGTGTTACAGAGACGATTGGATTAAGTTCATGTATTTTTATTCATTTCTTTATTATCTCTGTGAATCTCTAGCTGATTAGGTAAACTTCAGTAAAGATACTTTTTAATGTAAACAATTAATGTAATATGCAGTATATAGTTGAATATCCGATAACATTTCATTTCTCTATTGTACGCTTATAGACTATTATTACTTTAACATTCTCAGTTGTATTGCATCTGTTCGTTAACAAATTATCTGTTACAGTATTCAAGTCTTTCAGTCACAGACGTTTCTGTGACAGATTTTGACGAGCCAATTCTCGAGGACGAGACTGCTGCAACCATCCGGGTAAATATCTTTCATTCTTGTATCCACACCACCTTGTCTCTCGCAGTGTTGTTGCTTCATGTATTCAAACAGAGCAGAGCAGCATACCGTGTGCAAGCAAATAGAGATTTGCGCACAGACTAAACGAGCTTCTTAATAATGTTGTGTCATTATGTGATTTTCTTCTGGTTGTAGAAATAAATAGAAATTCACTTCTGATGCGCACCATGAGTCGGTCTTAAAATACTTATCAGGCACATATCATCTAAATGAGTGCGTCCTCGGTTCTTACTATTTTTGTCATGTCATAAACATCGTCTAATACAAAAATGATTGCTGAATTCTTTTGTCCAGCAGACACCCAGACCCATCGAATCAAAGTACCAGAAGCCGACTTCAACGGTAATATCAGGATCCACTGATAATTCCGACCAGGTATGTTCCGCCTGTTTAGGATAATGTGATCACCCCGATCCAGACTGGCGAGGCTTGTAGACCCGTAGTTTGTTTAGAGATAGGAACCAGTTTTGGTTATTCTGTGCATTTGATAACAGATGATATGTTGTAACTGTAGATGAACCAGTGGCACAAGAGATTTGATGCTGCTTATTGTATCCCCTGTACTAGAGTACTAATTTATCTATCTCGGAAATGTTAATGCAAACATAAACATTGTTAATATTCCATGTGTATTATTTGTTCTCCACTGGGCAGGACTATATTGGTCTATGTCCAAATAAATAAAAATTGATGGCCAATGCCATGACCTGTGATTGTTTCGTGTGATAGATCTAATTGATAATAAATTGACATGATAAAAATATGTTTATGCAAATATTTCGTATACAACATATATATATATATATATATATATATATATATATATATATATATATATATATATATATATATATATATATATATAATATATATATATATATATATATATATATATATATATATATATATATATATATATATATATATATATATATATATATATACAAGATATATGTAAAAACGTACTTTTATCATGTCAATTTATGAATACAAATATAAATATATATATATATATATAATTCTATTCATTAAAAAATTGTGAAAAATACGCCTTCCACACGCAAAAGAAAATATGCTATGCAATGAACTAAACCACGTTCAATTGTTTTCTGATGAACTGTGAAATGATTGCAAATTAAGTGGTGTGAAGTGGTCGGGCTGTGAAATCACATAATTATTTATTTACAGTTTCAGAGCTTTGTTTTTCGATATCATGTGTGCACAATTAAAGTGTTAATCAACAAGAGGGTATGTGCTCATGTAACATATAGTACTAGTATTGGCAACTCATTTCAACTATGCAACGCCCATGTACACGATCACATGTATAGAACCGGCGAGCTTTTGTTTATATGAGAAGTGCAACAGCCCGCTTGGGGCGCTTCTGGTTCAAAATTAAAATATCCATCCGTGTGCCGTCATTAACCGACAGTGATCTCCGCTTCTGAAAAGTGACTAACAAACTTTCCCACAACGAAGGGTCGTGACATTAATTTGCTCTAGGGTCATTCTATCAGACAGCTTCCACTACCCAGAATAGGTCTTGAACACGCTATTCAGACCGAGAACATGGTGCAATAAATAATTAGTATAAAGTATTTACAAACTGCCTTATTATAGAGCATATCCTTTAAACTGGCTGGAAATAATCAGGTAGCGATTTTGACACTCTCCCGACTAGCGGTGATATTCAATGCAGGTTATCCTAAAGTGTTCCTATATATTTTATTTCGGGGATTTTTACCGCCACTATGGTCTAATTGGTAAGAGGGTGGGACTTTCTTAATGCTGGTCTTGTTGTGCCAGAGGGCGGAGGTTCGAATCCCGCTCGTTGCATTACAATAGGGGGAGGTTTTCATACAACCAGGCAACTGGTACGGTTTTCTCCGCGAAATATGACATCTATTGTACATTATAAATTTATTTAGAAATTGTTCCGGTGGTGAAATATAGCTGCCATTTCGGCCAATATTAAAACATGCTGGTTTTTATATCCCGGAAAACATTTATTCCACATCTTTTAGGCTTAGCCCTCGGTGACATTATTATATTGACTATTCCGACCCCGTATA
>JAODUP010002394.1:0-13508 GCA_025642065.1 Paralvinella palmiformis
ATTTAAAAAATTACAATATTCTTGCGATGTGTTTGTTATGTTCTGAATATTTGTAAATTTCTAAAATGTTTTCTAAATGTTTTTAAAAAACAATTTTTGAATTTATTGAATAAAATGATATACTTAAGGCTTTAGCACAGTATACGCATTATGGTAGATATAATTGATGGCAACTGAATAATGGAAAATAAAATAAAATAAACAACTCGAATAACAATCAAAATTCAATAGTTATTCATCGTTAATGGGTTGTCGGGCAAATAATAAAAGTGATACTTGTGGAATAACGGTAGAATTGACTAGGAACAAGTGCGTGCGTACGTGTGTGTGTGCGTTCGTGTGTATTCATGTTTGTACCGAAATCAATAAATACATATTCCTTCAGTATTGTTTAACATTTAAGTTTACTTAGAACTCTTCATTTAAAGTCCTATCATGCAACTATGAGCATAATGTGACGTATATCTTTCCTCACGGGAATCTTGATAACTGACTTATATTTTAACTTGTGTTATAATCCACGGGAAGTGAATTCAGCTACATTTCAAAACTGGAAAGTTACATTTGGAATTCAACATTAAATAGGTAGATATCAAAACTGGTATCAGTCAGTTATATTTCAAATATATGGTCAGAGTTCGTACTTATGGTAATCTCGTCAACTGAAAATGGAATAATGAGATGTGTGCTAGATTGGAACAGGTCTGAGTCGGGAACAATAGTAATGTAAAGCGCCTTATGGCAGCTATCAAGTGAATTGGGCGCTATTTAAATGTCACATATTATTATTATTATTTTATTTTTATTATTATTATCATTATCATCACCATCAGCAGTATTATTATTATTATAGTAAACAAGGGAAGCAATATAACATCTTAGCTGAATATAGCTAGATGTACCACTATAGCCATATTAGTAGTATCCTTAAATTGGTGGTCTCTAATGTTGTTATCTACTTAATATTTCATTATTACTTCATAATATTTTATGAAGATGCATGTGTAAACATTGATAAAATAATTGTCAGAATTACAAATTTCTAAATGGTCAATAACCCTTGAACACAGCCTAAGTCCAAAATAGTGTTGTTTTTGTTAAATGAAACACTTCATTATTATTATTATTTCATTATTTAATAAAAAAGAATTGAGTAAATATTAAAGTTGAACAACCTGTGACATTTATTGTTTGTAAATAATGCAACTCTTCTGTGTTAAACAGTTCATTAGTTATTTGTGTTTCTGACAATTATTTTATCAATGTTTACACATGCATCTTCATACATTATTATGAAGTAATAATGAAATATTAAGTAGATAACAACATTAGAGACCACCGATTTAAGGATACTACTAATATGGCTATAGTGGTACATCTAGCTATATTCAGCTAAGATGTTATATTGCTTCCCTTGTTTACTATAATAATAATAATACTGCTGATGGTGATGATAATGATAATAATAATAAAAATAAAATAATAATAATAATATGTGACATTTAAATAGCGCCCAATTCACTTGATAGCTGCCATAAGGCGCTTTACATTACTATTGTTCCCGACTCAGACCTGTTCCAACCCAGCACACATCTCATTATTCCGTTTTCAGTTGACGAGATTACCATAAGTACGAACTCTGACCATATATTTGAAATATAACTGACTGATACCAGTTTTGATATCTACCTATTTAATGTTGAATTCCAAATGTAACTTTCCAGTTTTTGAAATGTAGCTGAATTCACTTCCCGTGGATTATAACACAAGTTAAAATATAAGTCAGTTATCAAGATTCCCATGAGGAAAGATATACGTCACATTATGCTCATAGTTGCATGATAGGACTTTAAATGAAGAGTTCTAAGTAAACTTAAATGTTAAACAATACTGAAGGAATATGTATTTATTGATTTCGGTACAAACATGAATACACGCGAACGCACACACACTCACACACGTACGCACACACTTGTTCCTAGTCAATTCTACCGTTATTCCACAAGTATCACTTTTATTATTTGCCCGACAACCCATTAACGATGAATAACTATTGAATTTTGATTGTTATTCGAGTTGTTTATTTTATTTTATTTTCCATTATTCAGTTGCCATCAATTATATATACCCTAATGCGTATACTGTGCTAAAGCCTTAAGTATATCATTTTATTCAATAAATTCAAAAATTGTTTTTTAAAAACATTTAGAAAACATTTTAGAAATTTACAAATATTCAGAACATAACAAACACATCGCAAGAATATTGTAATTTTTTTAAATGAAGTATTCCCATTTCTATGATTATAGTCTATTAACATCCATACAAGGTACTTTGGTAAATATTTAAAAATATTTGAAATCTTTTGTTAAAATATTTCCAAAAGTTCGGAATAAATAATGTATTGATCGCCGAAGATAGCTTGAAGTTATATCTGTATCATTTAGCTAGCAACGTATTTATATATTTAGCGAATTGTTGGGCTGAAACTAAGTGAAATAAGAACATAATGATTTGATCAGTGGCTCAATTCGTGTTTCAGTTTCTCATAAATGGTTTCGATCCTATTTAGAACAACGATCACAGAGAGTGTCTGTTGAGGGTATTATATTTGGTTTTCCATTTCTGCTATTTGGTGTACTACAGAGTTCAGTTCTTGACCGACTGGTTTCACCATGTATGTCCTTCATCTTGAGATCATGGCGCATTGATATGGTGTTAAATATCATTTGCATAGTGATGACACACAGCCGTATTTATGGATGACGAATATTCTTCTCAGATTAAATGATGATAAATAAATATTATATATTTGGCTTCATCACATTATATTGAATCCCCTAAAAATACCAGAATTACAGATGGGTGCTTCTTAGATTACACCTAATGATGCAGTAAAATGTGGAGGTTATTTTTGACAAATGTATTAACATATATGAGCACTTCACTCGCATAATGACAAATACTCGAAAATATGATCATATCATCCCAACTCTTCACCAACTACGTTGGCTAACCTTTAGGAAACGTCCCCATTTCATAATTTTATATATGATACGTAAAGAGTGATATAGCAGGTGTTCAATGGAGAGGCATCCAGAACAATCCGATTATCCAGTTATGTACTCTTCCAGGTCACTGAGTGTGTCATGTGGTAATTTTGCATTTAGTGTTGCAGCCACCACTTTCTAGAATAGGTTACTGAGGGATATTAGAAATGTGTTTTCTCTTGGAAGTTTGTGTAAGTTCTATGAACTCAGATGTTCAAGGTTGCTGTCACAGATAAATAGTGATTATCATTTAAATAAATTAAAAGAAATTTACAGACGTATTATTTGGTGTATCATATCCTTCTAGTATGGACGCTTTATTAAATATATTATTATTGCTATTATTGTTATTATTATTATTATTATTATTATTATTTTTCAATATTATTAATGTTACTAAACAATAATAGAACTGGTTTAATAATAATAATAATATATTCAAAGAATTATCAGTCAATTGCATTTTATAACATTATTGTTTCTACGACTAATGCGAAGGAAAAGTGGAACGGACAATTGGATTGGAACCTTATTTATTTGACTGTAAATATTTCTGGTAATAGAACAGAAAAATAACAGCGATACTGTATTTATCTATCACCTATTAACAAAAGATGGAAAACCACCGCAAGTTAAGCAAAATGACTGTGCACACCATACCTCTAAATATATTTTGGCGAAGTTACTTACTGCCAGATGCCATATAATATAAAATCAATATTATTGAAATTATGTTTTTAGTCTCTGTCCATTGTACTAATATCTTATAACTCAAATAAGTCATTTTAATCTTCAATTAGTCCAATACAGAAATATATGTAACTTCTGTCTGTCGACAGTTGACTATTTTGTCTATTTGATGTAACTAGATACATTAAATTCAAAGGATTAAGCGTTCATGTATGTTCATTGGGAGACGAAGATGCTTTGAGCATAATCGCACATAGCATTTTATTCGGAAAAGCTGACCAGACCAAAATTAGAAGAATTTGATATGACTGGAACAGTGAATTTAATTTTCATAACAGAAGGAACAAAGGTTTTAGTGAATGGATAAATGTTTTAAAAGTAACAAAACCCCTGAATATCAGTGTTTAAAAAAAAGATGGATTATACGTGAATTTAATATATAGTTTATGAAAATATAACTATATAAGGCCAAACACAAATTTTCAATTGGAGTGGGCATATTCTAACAAACATTGTTATGTGTGTTAATTACTGTCAATTAACCCTAACCCTTTTTTATTAAAGGGGTTTTGTCCGGCTACCGGTATTATAATAGCAAAATACAAGGACCAAACGCAAGCAGTGCCACCGACCGATACGTCGTAAAATACGAAATGATGCATAACTTCCTCTCTCATCAAACTGGTATAGCTTTGTGGAACAAAATATTGTTTTCATGAAATTCGCGAGATCAGTGAAAATATGATACTGAAATATAGGTTTCGTGTGTGTGGTTCATGAACTAAGTTTACTATTTTCCTGTTCACAGTACATACTTTTTGCCATCACTAAGATATCAAAGACATAATGCTGATCGATATTTGCTGTGAATATAAAATATTATTTCAAATTTTACAGTCATTCATCCATATTGATCAGTGACAAATTGAACCGCATAATATGCTACGATAAAGTACACAATACATTTGTTTTTTTGGACAAAGACCATCCGCGAATATAAAGCTCCGCGAATTGGTTAATGGATGGGGTTTCACGAAATTAAAAACACGTGAAAATATCTGTAATTACAGTATATGGTGCCCGAGGTTGATACATGTAGAAAAGCAGAAGTAAAGTTGTTTTGTATTGGTCGTCCACAAGAGATTCTGCCAACAACACGAGATACGTCAAAGTTTCACATCATGCCTTTACTCTATCAAACAAGTGTCTGGAACCAGGCACACTCGCCAAATTCTGAAACTTGGCAACAACTACCGGAACACTCATGGCGACCAGAAATAAGCTACCTGTATGTACACACAATGAAGGCACTGTGTAGTAAACCTTGACAGCAGATATGATTAACTCATGCAATATGGTTCCTGCCAACAATTAAATCACATTTAGTGTACCCATGGGCTTGAAGAAGTATATCTGGAACATGGTTTTTGCCTGTCATCACTGGATATTTGATTTTACAATGTCAGAAGGGAAATAGAGATCAGTGCAGTTTGTTGCCTCAGCATTTAACAAGAATTCATGCCCCCTCCAACAAATGTTTTCGCTCCTGTAATGCTCACATTGTTCGCATTCTTATTTCTGCTTCTATGCTAATGGGCAGTCTTTTATGCTTGGATCAGGCCCATAAGGATCAAACACTATAGTGGCTTTTCCATAGTGTTTGACCGTGAATTAGGTGTAGTCATCTACAATGGACCAGTTGCTATATATAGGCAGATATCTATCTTTTATATCACCAGATTCTCTCCACAAATAGAGAAAAACATGAGTCTGAAAGTTTTACTAAGATTTTCCCGCGGCCCTGTTTATAATACAAGGTATTTACGGTAGATCCCGGAGATGGCGGACAACCCTGTTTGTTTACAATTATCAATCACCTGTTAACATCAATGACATGCACTTAAAACGAGAGGAAATACATTTTCTGTTAGCTTAAATGGTATTCCATCCAAAAATAATAGGCATTCGCAAATAAGTTTTGATAATTGGAAGTAACTGACGGATTATTAGATGTTGTTTTCAGTGTTGTTGATCCATCAGCCTGTCAAACCACATGCCACTCAGGGGGGGGGGGGATGTCAACATTGAGCAGCAAAAATAACAAACATGATTCCACACACACGAGGATATCTCCTAACGTCATTTAACACGAATCATCGCAGCGAATGACGGCCGATCTGAGTCACTTAAATTATCTCGTTTACATGCCTTTCTAACTTACATTTTCGATGTTTTAAGATTTGTCAGGATAAAACAAACACGTAAGGCGTGTTTTCTTTTCTACATGTAGAAAGTGGAGTGCCAGAGATTGACCTCCCTGAATGTCAGGACAACGCTCCCAGCGAATGTTTGTCCGGATTTGGCAACTGCATAGTTCCTTATCGCTTCTACCCGGTAGTGGCTAATCTGGCTGACATATTATCGCCCTTGCCCTCAGCCATGAATAAAGAGTCACCATATTGCTTAAAGGTTTTCCTTGGGGTACTGATTTTAATATGCCACGGATTTGCAATCACTAAAGTATTCTCCCATTTTAGCAACAAGGTCTAATATCGTTAGCTGCTCTTCATGGTTTTCCTCGAGGAATATGCAGGATTTTCATAAAGGAAATGAATAACATCGTATCCTATGTTTAAAATTACAAGTTTCTACATGGTCAATGACCCTAAAGGAATTGATATACCTTGAACTTAGCCTAAGTCCAAACTAGGGTTGTTTTTGTTAAATGAAACACATAATGTTTATTATTATTTCATGTATTTCATTATTTAATCAAAAAGGAGGTAATTGAGTAAATATTAAAGTTGAACAACCTGTGACATTTATTGTTTGTAAATAATCCAACTCTTCTGTGTTAAACAGTTCATTAGTTATTTGTGTTTCTGACAATTATTTTATCAATGTTTACAAATGCATCTTCATACAATATTATGAAGTAATAATGAAATATTAAGTAGATAACAACATTAGAGACCACCAATTTAAGGATACTACTAATATGGCTATAGTGGTACATCTAGCTATATACAGCTAAGATGTTATATTGCTTCCCTTGTTTACTATAATAATAATAATGTTGCTGCTGATGATGATGATAATCATAATAATAATTTTAAAAAAAAATAATAATAATAATAATATATGACATTTATATAGCGCCCAATTCACTTGATAGCTGCCATAATGCGCTATACATTACTATTGTTCCTGACTCAGACCTGTTCCAATCCAGCACACATCTCATTATTCCATTTTCAGTTGACGAGATTACCATAAGTACGAACTCTGACCATATATTTGAAATATAACTGACTGATACCAGTTTTGATATCTACCTATTTAATGTTGAATTCCAAATGTAACTTTCCAGTTTTGAAATGTAGCTGAATTCACTTCCCCGTGGATTATAACACAAGTTAAAATATAAGTCAGTTATCAAGATTCCCGTGAGGAAAGATATACGTCACATTATGCTCATAGTTGCATGATAGGACTTTAAATGAAGAGTTCTAAGTAAACTTAAATGTTAAACAATACTGAAGGAATATGTATTTATCACATACGTACGCACGCACTTGTTCCTAGTCAATTCTACCGTTATTCAACAAGTATCACTTTTATTTTTATTTGCCCGACAACCCATTAAAGATGAATAACTATTGAATTTTGATTGTTATTCGGGTTGTTTATTTTATTTTATTTTCCATTATTCAGTTGCCATCAATTATATATACCATAATGCGTATACTGTGCTAAAGCCTCAAGTATATCATTTTATTCAATAAATTCAAAAATTGTTTTTTAAAAACATTTATAGAATATTTCATACACATTTTAGAAATCTAAAAATATTCAGAACATAACAAACACATCGCAAGAATATTGTAATTTTTTAAAATGAAGTACTCCCATTTCTATGATTATAGTCTATTAGCATCCATACAAGGTACTTTGGTAAATATTTAAAAATATTTGAAATCCTTTGTTAAAATATTTCCAAAAGTTCGGAATAAATAATGTATTGATCGCCGAAGATAGCTTGAAGTTATATCTGTATCATTAAGCTAGCAACATATTTATATATTTAGCGAATTGTTGGGCTGAAACTAAGTGAAATAAGAACATAATGATTTGATCAGTGACTCAATTCCTGTTTCAGTTTCTCATAAAACGACCCATAGCTTTTACTTCAATGAAACCAAAGTATCTTGCCGCGCTAGGTTGACACACTTCAGTAGCCGTTATCTTGAACCAATCTACGATTATTGCCGGAGAGAAGTCGTATCGGCTGAAACGAGCTTGACCTGTGCATGTTTTGTAATTTTTCGATCCGTCACAAGTGCGATTTACCTGTTTTGGTAATAGCAGCATATTCATTGTACTGAGCAGGAAATATGAAGCCATCATACACTAATCATAATTTATGAATATTTACTTTGTCTAAAAGCGTTTACTTACCGACATAGCAAAATTACTACTGAAAACAAGATTCATTTCTTTAGCTTGTGCCTCAGCGTCACACCGATGCCACACTTCTAATTGTACCAGTTGAACAAAAGTACGGAATATTATCTTTAAAATTCAAAGAAAAAAATCGCCATATTAGATTACAACACAAGTGTAACAATAAATAGTCTTATATTTATTTTTACTTCTCTATTCACAGTAAAGTAGCTACAGCAGCATAAGTCTTTAAAATTTCCACACCTTAATCCATTCTCCTTTAGCTGTTGCTGATACCCATTCATGACCTATTTCTGGTTCTACTTTTCCATCATACGCTTTACTACATGTATGATCCAAGTCAAGATGATTGCTATCAGTGCAAGATGTTTCAGGATCCATAGCCAAGTTTACTATTCCAGCTGAAATATAAAATGTGTTGATATATTTATCGACTGCATATGCATATGAAGGTCAATATTAAAAATGTCATGCATATAAATCAAATGCACACACACGCGCGTGCGTGTGTTTGAGCGCACACACATATAAATGTACACATATTATACATATTACCTGATTATATAAATTAACTTAATATATATATATATATATATATATATATATATATATATATATATATATATATATATTTGTGAAGAAATTGTTTTACAAACCTTCATAAAATATTATCCAGGCCTTCTCCTCCATACTCAATGGTTCTGTTGCAGTTTTACTTTTATATCCATTACAGAATGATCGTAATTTGTTATACTGAATTGCTAAACATTTCCTATTTTGATTACAAATATACAGACATTGTGATTCTGTTGGTATCCCAAGGCTGAATATCTTCTCGCTCTCATGTGGTTTCTTCTCAGTTGGAGTGAACCGTGTGGTGATTTGTTTGGTACCAACTCCTGATCCACCAATCCCTGACCCATCAACTGCTGAATTCCACAAAACCAAAAACAAGAAACATATCATTGCCTGTTTTAGCATTGTTTCAATCATATGTGATGTAGCCTTTTACTAAATATATTCTATGATATACTTTCTACTCATATCCTCACGACGCTTTCGGGTAAGGAAATTACAGAATACTGAGAAATCGATCAATGTCAACTGCATGGAGTAGTGATTCATTGATTATTATTAACTGACGGCTATCATTTCTGATTACTCCGTGCATTTTATTTTACGACTTGTTTTATTAATAAGAATAATGATGATACTGATGATTATGATAATGATGATGATTGTGCTTCTGTCTGAGACATGTTTAGCTGCACATACGCGTACAATTTAATCCGTCGTTTACATTAGATTATATATATGACTAATTACCATTAATAAGTAGAAACCAACTAAATGAAGCTTTTGCGAAACCTATGTTTATTAGTATACTTCAGCATAATCTAACTTGACTTGTCGCATAATATAATGATTTCTATCATCGTATTGTATTTATCATTTATTTATTCATAATCTTTATGTTTATATGCGCGTGTACTGATGTTATATATCTGACAAATTGATTATAACAAACCATGATCGATATAAACGGTTTACAACTGTAGCAGTACACACTATATGTATCGCTATTTATTAGTCGTCGAGGAGTATTGTCTATTTGTTGTAAAGAAGACATCTTTTTCTCTGATGTGTGTTTCATCTTTCATTTTACACTTACTAGTTTACCAGGCTGTCGGATAAATACATTTCAGACATTATAATATTAGCAGAAACTAAAATTAAATAATTCTAATGCCATGAAGTTAAACACCCAGTTCACTCCTCGTAATAGTAATATCTGATATACCGGAACGGCTTCAGGAGATAAAAAAGCCACCCATAAACTTAATATCTAGCACTGGGACTTCAATAGACTCTAATATATGTATGTTTATATACAAATGAAAAAAATCTCTCTCCTTCCCTGTATCTCTGCCTGTATATCTGTTTCCGTCTGTCTTCTTCCAAAGTCTATTTTCCATAATTAATTTTAAACAAGTCATAAAGGTGAAATCGCCAATTAATGATCATATATATTGTTTAAATAATGCAACTGGTAGTCGGTTTTGAACTATATTGGAAATAAGGAAGAAACTCTAAACAGAAAAGAGTTGGTATACGATTCTTAGTTCAGACACATTGATAACAAAAAACATGTTTGATATAATTTAGTCGTGGTCAAGGTGTTTTACTTATTAGAAGATGTCTAGTGTTGAGAGTATGATGGGCTATCGATGTAATCACTCGTGGATATTTCTGGGCTACATCAACTATCAAATAGGTTATCCCGATTAAACTAGTTAAGTTTGCATATCACATTAATACATATATAATTTATATTAACATAAATTGATTATATGAAGTTATTTTGTATTTGTTGTGTCTTATTTTTAAGCGATCACTTGACGCCCTATGTTATCGGCCACTCCAGAATTTAGGCGAAGAACCCTTTCTTTGTTAGTGAGTGTTAATGGTTGAGAGTTGTTGACGTTGTTGCATAACCACCAGAATTTACTTTTCACTTATTTCTTTCTCATGTTTTGATAATTATTTAGACTAAAGGTCAATTGCTTGCCTTGCAACCACATGGTGCTAATACCATTTGCTTAGCGATGGGTTCACGTAGTGGAAAATATCCAAAGCAGATAGAATCTGATGCAAGTAATTTAATCAATGTGACAAGAACATCATTTAGTGGCACAGTTGTAGAAAATATAAGAATTGATCTAATAAATTAGTAGCCGATTTGTAATAAATCTGATGAAATATCTGATGTTGCTTAGGATATAGATCTTGATGTTCTTGTTAGTACAGATATTTGTCTGACTGATAAGGTTTCAGGCAAGAATATTTTGTTTGGGTGCCTTTTATTCCAAGAAATGGAGCATTACTGACTGACATTTGTATGTGGGGAGATAAGTGTTTGTGTAAGTATCATCTACCGGATATCTCTAACTAAGAAAATTGGCCAGAAGGTGCATATT
This sequence comes from Paralvinella palmiformis, assembly GCA_025642065.1. Lineage (NCBI taxonomy): Eukaryota > Metazoa > Annelida > Polychaeta > Terebellida > Alvinellidae > Paralvinella > Paralvinella palmiformis. The sequence goes on from JAODUP010002394.1 coordinate 11,183, forward strand.
TCTTTAAGGAATTTTCGGAATTTGCTGACTCTCCTGCTACCAACATTGTTCATCTGTTGATTTTATGCGATTTTTATCAATATTGGGACATTCCTGATATGCCAAACTTCGAGAGTATGTGGAAGAAAGAACGCGTTCACCTATTAGATATATTTGTGATTATAATAATTTTATTAACATTGATATATCTTAAAAGAAATAATCTATTTCAGCTAAGTTTGTTTCATACAGGAAATATAAGTCAATTGATAAGGATGCTTTTGTTGCTGATCTACGCATCTCTTCTCTGAGCGAATCTCTATAATGGTTCCAAGAAAAACATTATAGATAAACATACACCTTTAAGAACAAGAGAAATGCCAAGAGGGCCACTGCTTCAATGGTATAATACCGCTGGCAAGAGACAGAGAAGTTATTGTGAGCGGATGTGGATCAAGACCGGTTTGTGTGTTCATTATGAAATATTCCAAATCAGCAAAATTCAACCTAAAATGCCATTGCCTCTGTTAAATCTGAATATTAGAATAAAAAGTTCTAAACATGCAAGGGAAATCAAGGTATCCATTCAAGCCGTGCTGCCCTTCCAAATATTATCAATTCATATACTGCTATGGCGCATTGTTTTAATAACCTTTTCTGTCAAAATATATTAAATATACATGATGAGTTCCCTTCCAACACCTTACCACAGGGAATGCCATTGGTAGAAGATTCCTGCATAAGTAGTGATCCCTGCATAAGTAGTGATTCATCTAATGCTTTCTGTATAGTTGACCCTATGCCTACATGGCTTAATAATAATAATAATAATAATAATAATAATAATAATAATAATAATAATAATAAAGTATAATTAATAAAGCGCCCTTACTAGCAGGAGCCATTCAAAGGCGCTGTACAAATAATATGTAATATAATAATACCCCAAATAATATGTCTGTAAAAACCCTGTAAGTGAATTATAAGATAACAATTATTTATCTGTGAAAACGACCTTAAATAGGTATGATTTTAGAAGAGATTTAACTTTTCATGAGATGACGCATTTCTAATATTTGCCGGCAACCTATTCCACAAAGTGGGGGCTGCAAAACTAAACGCACTATCACCATATTGGCACTTGCAATAGTATCTGACTGGATGACCTGAGTTTTCGGGATGACTTTCTAATGGAAACCAGTTCACACATGTATTCTGGCGCCATATCATTAATAAGTTATTAATAAAATCTTGAAATGGGTACGTTGTCTAACAGGTAGCCAATGCATGTAGGTTTTGAAGAATTGGAGTGATATGATCATATTTTCAAGTATTTGTAGCTATGCGAGCTGCACTATTCTGAATTCGCTGAAGGCGATTGATTTTATAATCAGATATGCCATATAAAAGGGAGTTACAATAGTCTATACGAGATGTAACAAAGGCGTGGACTACAGTTACAAGTGCTTCTTGTGTCAAGAATGTTTTTAAACAATGGATGTTCTTAAGATGGTAGTAGGCAGCTCAGCATACTGATGTGACATGTTCATGCATGTTAATACAATGTTCTAAGTTCTTCAAGGAAGAGGAGAAATTTAACTCATTGTCAGGATCCAGTGATATATAGAGTTGTGTGTCATCAGCAAACAATTGATATTTTAACCCCATATCGCTGCGCAGTGATCCTAAGAGGACGGGTATACATTGTGAAAATCAGCTTACATGGTTCTTGGGAAAACACCCAGAGATAATGATTTATTAACTATATTTGTAATTGGGTAATTGGGTAATCAGAACATCCAGACAATCTTTCACAAGCCATGTAGGCATAGGGTCAACTGCACAGAAAGCATTAGATTACTTTTTCAGCAACTGTCTGGTATCAGTCTCTGTAAAAGGCTCAAATGTATCCATCATGGATATGTAAGACTCTTCTACCAATGGCTTACCCTGTGATAAGGTGCTGAATTGGAACCCACTATGTATATTTAATATTTTAATACAATAGTTTTACTGACCTTGAACATTTCAAAATGAACACACAAACTGGTCCTGATCCTTATGAAAGAGTGTCTGGCTGTTTTGATCAGTATGATTACAAAGTTAGATAAGAAATCATTATCTCTGGCTGTTTTTCCAAGATCCATGAAATCTGCTCTTATAAAACCATTAACAAAAAGCAACAGTTTGGAAGCTAATATTCAAAATAATTACAGACATGTTTCAAATGTTACATTTGTATCTAAGGTTATAGGAAGGGGAAGTGATTTCTTTCTAAGCAAGTATTTAGTCAATAATAATGATATTATGATGTCAAATGATCAAAGTAAGCCAGAATTACTTCTTC
>JAODUP010002396.1:0-11823 GCA_025642065.1 Paralvinella palmiformis
GGTGGATTTTATAGCATGGGTTTCAATGGATTAAAAAATGATTTTAAAATGAAACTTTTAGTTGAATGTAAATTGATTTTAATGTATATATATATATATATATATATAAAGGGCAATTTGGAAATATAATTTTTACTTGTACCTGGGAACTAATCATATATGTATCACCTGTATATTATTAAATACAAAATTTTATTACATTATAGTATTACCACCCTTGACATTTATATGTAGTAAACATTGCACGAATGGCTGATTCAGAAAATAAAACAGTTCATTTTCAATACAAGATATCATGCATAAATACCAATAGTACAGTAATAGGAATTACCCATTGAGTTATAATCTAAGTGATCATTGTGATGAAAAATAACATTTTAGAATGGAAGTTTGAACTAGACAGGCCGGATCATGACAGCCATTCAAATCGCGCTGAACGTTACTTAGTTTAGTGGCATATATATATTGGATGAAATCTATGCCATTCCTATTAAATGCAAACTTATGATCTGAAGATCATATACCCTTAATGGACTATAAATAAAATCCAAATATAGCTGGTAAATAGCCTATATGCAGCTTTTTGGTAAGACATTTATCTGTCACTATGCGTGTAAATCACCATGCAACATAGTGATTTTCAGACTTCTAACCTGAGACCGTAGTGTCAAATTCAGCCACATGGTGGCGCCAGGAGTGATTGGATCAGTCTATTGCTATTATATGTCAATTGCCTTTTGCCATACCATTCCACCAATCAGAGCCTGATTTGTATTCACTGTAAAATTGTACTTTGAACAAACAACAGTTCCCATGAAACAATAGTGATATATTTCTCCATGTATATATCATTAGCAAAATACTATGGAAATAAATATTTGGGCACATAATTTTGTTTTAACAAAAAATACCGTTAGTCAGGCTGATGTTCCAATTTCACAAAGTGCACAGGAGATTCAAACGAGTACAATTTGGTCAAACTCATGTGTCCAAAAGGCACACTGTGCTACTAACCCAGAGTGTTCCCTGATGAACTTTTGTTATTTGTCCGTGAGTGTGTGCATACATGCATGTGCACATGTATCATATTTCCTTACAGTTCAACCCCCGAACTATGAAGCTGTTACAACACAGAGTGATTCTTCAGACCAATCTCTGCTATCTCGTGGTAACACAGCTGATATTATTGTCACAAGAGAAGGTATCTCTATCATACTAAAACGAGGTTCATTGACAGATGAGCAGGTAACAACACAGTGTTTACATTGTGATAATCTAATATAAATTTCCGCTTTAGTGAATTAGTTCATATTCCTTCCTATTCATGTTCACTGAGTTTTATTAATTCATAAGAGAATCATTACCAAGGTAGTCGTAATTACTATATGCCTCTCTGAAACAGGTGGATGTGATGATAAATTCAACACAAAGTGACCTTAATTTAGGGGCTGGTGGTGTATCTGCAGTAGTACTAAATGGAGCAGGGCCAAGTATTCAACAAGAATGCTATAATAACAAGCCAAGTTCATTTAACGCAGGGGATATTGTTGTAACATCTGGAGGAAACTTACCAGTCAAGAGTATCTTTCATGGATTCTGCAGGCATTGGGATGGAAGTCAACCAACAACGGTCAGACTGATCTGAAATAATAGAACTATTCTTTGGTTAAACCATTTTGAATTATTTTTGTTTTACAGTTGTTCTAAGATATAGCAAAACCCCCTCCTCCCCTCTCTCTCTCTCTCTCTCTCTATATATATATATATATATATATATATAGGTGTGTGTGGTAGACAACTTTTTTTAATTTTTCCAACAGGACTTGAAAAGGTTGATTGGAAATGCTTTAAATAAAGCAGAAAAACATCAGTACCAGAGCATGGCACTTCCAGCAATTGGAACTGGAAATTTGAAGTATCCACACGATATTGTTATCAATGTGATAGTACAAGAGATTGTGTCATTTAGCAGACTGAATCCAAACACTACACTGAAGGATATATATGTGGTTCTGTTTCCTGGAGATCAAGCAACTATGAATGTAAAGTCTTGTTGCCTTTGTGATACATGCAATTTATTACTATTTTGTGATTTTCCTAAGCATCATTATCTGGAATGAAGAATGAATTGTACTTAAATTTGAGAGATTTATGTGAAATTTAAGTTTTTTTATGTGAAACTTAGTATTCTTTTCAAATTATTACAATGCACAAAAATTAAATGTAGATTAACTTAATCAAGTTAGCCTGATGCAGTTTCAGCCGAACTGCATATTGTGTGTGTGTGTGTGTAATATATTTTGTCATAAATAAGGTATATTTAATTTCTAAACTATTATCTTGCATATGCATTTCTAATTTTAAAAAAAAGGTTATCTGCGGCATTTACTAATTTCAGGCTTTTGAAAATTTCTGGAGAACACCAACTCAGCTACAACCTGGAACACGACAAAAAACAAGAAGACTAAAGAGTGCTGGCCAAGAAAGGATGATTGCTTCAGAAGAAAAAGGTACTTAAAGGGCATGTAAACCACTACAGGGTTGTTTGATATCAAAATAATACTTTTTTTTCTTCTAATCTGATTGAATGATGTGCTTTTTATAATATTAGGTTACATCTGAGCATATCCTGTGGGTTATGTCCAAAACTAAATGACCACTCTCAACGAAAAAATCTAAAACCGCAACGAGAGATGCCAAAGCAGATGTGACATCATTTCCCCCCCCCCTTGCATCGCATCAGCTGGGTGCTGAGCAATGACGAGTTCAGAAATTACACATTGCTTTGTACATTCAATTGTGTTCTGTCATTACAAATAACACACCCATACTCACACCAACACATACACACAAACACACAAGCACCCCCACACTTACACACATACAATCATAAGCAAACAAACACTTGACACCCACATGTACATGTGCATATGCAAGTACACACACATATACACATACACAAAAACATACATACACACACACTCACACAAGTACACACATGGTCACGTCCGATATAAAATGGCCATTTACCTGCACTTTAAGTTGGTTTGACTGCACATGTTTAATTGCTTAATTGTTTGTAATATTCAACTGCTAGATATTGACTAATCCAGTTTTTTAACTTCACGCATATTTCTTGATATCTGTATCATGAGCTTACTGCTTCTAATTTTGTTTTAATTCATGAGAAACTTTATGTTTTTCAAATGCTAATTTATTTGTGCCCTCTCTCTCTCTCTCTCTCTCTCTCTCTCTCTCTCTATATATATATATATATATATATATATATATATCCTTCATTCATATAATTCTGATCTTCTATAAAATCAACCCAAGAGGATGTCATAAATTTTATGAGCCAGGTTTAATACTCATTTTGAAATCTGTTGTTTTATAACGTGTCACATAAATGTGTATAGTTGTCATTATATATATATATATATATATATATATATATATATATATATGGGTTTATATGGAAGATTCACTATTAGCTCCTCCATATAACAAGAATCTACTAAAAAGTCCTGATATAAAATAACATTTTGTGCCCAATCTCTATTTTATGCAACGTTGATCATAGAACTGTGCCATTTTTAGAACCATTTTTGTTTGGAACAATTCAAGAGCAACTGAAAGTGGAGTTAATTTCCTGATGAAATAAAGTCAGCCAAGTTATACGTGTATGAGAATATTATACGTTGATTAGAATGTTTTACCAAGTTGAGATAAAGAAGATTGAGAAAACCTTTGGAAGATATATGTTCAGCATAGGTGTGACTGGGCAGAGTTTTGTTGTTCAAGGTACTGAGATGGGTTTGAAACCAGCCTTGCAAGCCTTATAGGACTTGTGTGACAAAGTAGTATCCAAGGATCACATTATATCACGACCTGGTATGGAGAAGTTTTTCAACAGTGAAAAGGGAAAAGAGGCAATTAGATCACTGGAAATGACAAATAAAGTGATTTGTGTTGAGCCAAGGTACATCAAGTCTGTTGCTCTGAATGAGCAGTCATATGGCCCAAAGGCATCTTCTCATATTCTATATACTGGTAAATTATCTGGAGGACCTGTTGTTAAAGTATTCGTAGGAGACATAACCAAGCACAGAGTTGATGCCATTGTGAATGCTGCTAATGGAAAGTTTAATATTTCGGTGGTTTGGCTGTTGCTGCATTAGCCATTGCTGTATTCATAATTTTTGTTTGCAATAGATTTATTGTGATGTATCATGCAGATCCATATTTTAGCATGATCTATCACTATTCAATAATTACCACGTTAAAATGGTGGCCATTGCTGACCCAGCCTGGATACTTTTCACATCTCATGCAGGTTGTGATGAAAGGTAAATTTAAATGAATTTAGCCTTTTCACAATAGATACACAGAATGGTCCCACTACCTAATTGGTGATGTCATTATTATTAAACCTAATACTACACCCACAATGAGGCTTACCTTTACACCAGTTTTTCTGACCCTGAATCATCTTGGTCACCTGAGCAGTCTTCACTTATTGTCCAAATTACATTTCTTCCATACAGGATTATAATTTGAAATATGTCATTAGTACTCATTAATATTCAGTTTTCAGACAGGTTTCTTCAAAAATGTGTTTAAACTTCAAGTTAGAATTTTTCCAGAAAGAGCACGCTTCATTATTACTTAAAATGTATGCAAAACATCGTGATTGATTTTAGGGCATTACCATAAATGTTAATTGTAATAACACACGTACACACACAGAGAGAGAGAGAGAGAGAGAGAGAGAGGAAAGTTCAAAATATGCAACAAATAATGGCTGTTAGCATTGATGATAAGAATTTGAATGTTGTATAACATGCTTATTTCACTGTAATTTCAGTGTATTGATTATATACCTGTATCTAGCTCTGAAAATCCTGATTTCACAAATGAATACAAACAAACTGCATGCAAACTGAATTGGGCGAGTACTACATATATAATGATTATAAAAAGTACCGTATATACGGTGTATAAAACACATTTTTTATACTCCGAAATCGACGTCAGAATAGAGTGCGTCTTATACGTGGGTCATACTAAAAGGGAAGGTAATATTTGGCATAATTTAGGGAAAATACAGTAATATTGATTATTTATCCAGATATGTGAGCGTGTGTAATTGAATGGAATGGTAAATGAGGCCACTCAAAGAATGACTATATATAAGCCACATGAAAGGGGAACGATTACAGCCAACACCGTGTTAATTACTTCGGAAGCTGGCACATGGGAACTACTAATAAACAACATTATGGAAACAGTGAGCTGACCATGATAAATGGCGCTGCTGTCTCCAATAAATTATTAAAAATAAAGGGGGATGTTAAAACCCCTTGAGGACGTAAAACATCTTTCCGTACTGTTCCCCTGTGAGTGGTGCCCCTCCTAAAGTTATCAAACAAATAAACAGGAAAGGGACAGAAATCCACCATATAAACAAGACCATGTGCTTTATTTACTGTAAACAAAAACAACTGGCCAATCAGGAGAGTATTTGAGTCATGTGACCATCACAATGCGAAATGCACGTTTACCAGCCAAGATCACTAGTTCACCAAAATCTCTCCCATATCCCCCAAGCATGGTTCTTATATTCAGTAAATATTTATAGATATGATATCTGAAATGGTCATAGCAGTAGATTTTAGCATTTTTCAGATCTGGAAACTATCGGCTGATAAATATTTATCATTTATCATGACCCATTTTCTGCTGAAAATCTGTCCCAAATCCAACCAACATCCAGGAACAGTGCTTTTTAGCAACTGTTGGTGTGGTATCAGCACGTGTGTTTTAAACTATGTTATCCCTTTTATCCACCGCGAAGAGCTCCAAAACAGCGGAAAATCATTCTACGAAAAAAGAACTTGAGACTACTGCGTATCTTGCCTCAAAATGCTGGTAGGCCGACCGGGCTAGTGTTTTAGTAGCCTGGAGACAAAATCCAAATGTTCCAGGCATCTAAGCTCCGAAGAGAGTGATGAAGATGAATGTTTTGGTTTTTAATAAATATTGCTGATTTCAGTGCGTCTTATATGTGGGTATGACCGGGGGGTTATTGGTCCTAAAAATTGCGACTTATACGCGAGTATATACGTAAGTATATACATCACCAACCACAGGCCTAATTACGTTCAATGGACCATTAGTTTTAATACAATGAAGTTGGACTATTTCAAAACATCAAATGTTGATTGTTTTGTGTCAGTTTTGACTCACATTTGCAGATTCAGGGAGGCCTCCGACATCTATGTCAGACTTATATTCAGTAATAAGTGATGGTAAGGACAAGTTTGTCGGTCAGATAAGGACAATGAAGATCACGGTGAAAAAAGGTGACATTACAAAGGAAGACACTGATGTTATCATGAACAGTACTGATTCTGGATTCAATAAAGGTGACTTTAATATGTAAAAACATTTTTTATATTTCTATTAACACCTAAGGCACAATAATGTATTTATTAGAATATTTAGCTTGTAGTTTAATAGAATATCAGGTTGAGATTTATATCCGAGTGAGTGAATAAGCTTTTTTAGCCTCAGTTCTGGTCAAAACTGGGACGTATGATCAACGTGTGACTCCCAAGTAAAACAAACATCCCACAAACATACCTGTAGCTTTATCGATTTGATTCAAACCATAACCTAGAGATTAGCAATAGTTGCTATTGAAATCCCCATCAAAGGATACCCAATATGACTGGTGCAAGCTCACTGAGATATACTACTGTGATGTACTATGATCAGTTTACTTTTGAGTGTGACAAAAATATATACTTTTGGTGAGCGTGTGGAGTTTATATCATACTGTCATCAGATATTATCAGTTGAACAACTACTGGATCTTTACCTATTTAAATGTGTGAATCTTATTAGATTATCCAGAAGAAAGTAAAGGGAATTTATTCAGTTTTTTCCCCTTAATTTGCTATCAAATCACAGAAGTATTGTAAGCATTAAGCAAATGTTTGACATATTAATATCAATATAGATTGTGTTCCACGTCTCTATATATGATAAATACCTCTTTCCTGTTATAAATATCCTGTCATCAGTTAGGTAGGCAGACACGATGTTATTAGGAATAATCTTTTTGGCGCTTTTTTGATTTGGGCAACAGGTTGAAGATGTATATATATATATATATATATATATATATATATATATATATAATCAAGAAGGATGAATTTAAGCATTCATGTATCTAACTGAGATCCATGTAGTTTGTTGCCATTGTGATATACTTGAAAAGATGTTTTCCTCCAAGAAATATCTATGACGCAGTTAAATATCTTGAGAAAGTCCTCACCCTCTTGAGGAAGTTAGTGTTTATAGCTGTTTACCTGTTATTGTATTTATGTCCCAATTTACTTACTTACAGGAAAGGTATTTGAAGCAATTGTGAATGCTGGTGGATCTGTAATTGAAAAGGAATGTGATAATGGTAAGTGATTCATCTGTATTAATAAAGATAAATATGTATTTTCAGTTATGAGTCTGTGGTCTAAATGTTATATCTTTTAGCATCTTTATTTTTCATAATTTTTTAAAAATCAAACAAGCTTCCTGTATGAAACAGATGTAGGACAAATACTTCTTAGGACATAATCCTAGCCATATTATATCACCTATTATACATGGCATGGAGAAAATATTCCCTCATTTGATTATAAATAGTATATTTTACAGTGCAAAGCATATTCCACCATAAGCAAACTATGTTTGTGCCAATGACACAGATATACACACTTACATTAATAATGTTCTGGCACACACACACACATGCACAATTTATATATAGCTATACATTCTTGATATAAATAGTTATGAGCCATCATACCAGAGATTATAGTTTTGGTTTGTTCTGTTGTAGTATCTAACATTGATAGAGATATATGTAAGTTAATGATGTATCATATGTTTGTTTGTTATAATAATTTGTAATTCATCTTAATTCATATTTACAATTTCAGTGAAAACAATAGGTCCTTTACAAGATTGTGTGATGACTACAGCTGGAAACCTTTGTTGTAAAAAGATAATACATATTAATGCTACAGGAACAGATTGGGAAGGCCTGCTACTCAAAGCATTAAAACTTGTAGATGACAGTGGGATGAGGAGTTTATCTATACCAGCACTAGGCACAGGTACTTGATAGAAGCTGACAAAGTAAAAGTAATGTTAGTCTATTAACAAGACCAGTGTCTTATATGTTTATAATTTAACAATAAATTTATACATTATGGACTACCTTTATCTGTTAGAGAAATATATTGTTTGTAGCCGTTTCCAGAAAAGTGGTAAATCTTTTAATCTGAGTGTGTCTAATCTTACTGTGTAAATATTGTAGTCCAGAAACAAATTATTATGTCAGGTACATTATTAAGTGTTTTATATTAAAATAAGCCTCTGATTTATACTGGAAGAAAAACAAAAATTCTAAACTAAGAACACATGCACTAAGCTGCCTGCCTTATATTGTGAAGAATTATTTATATAAACATTTTTATGAAGATGCATTTTTTTAATATTTAGGAATGTTGCAAAAAAGGGCCAGTGATATGTCAGACATCATTTTGAAGGCTGTTACCGAGTTCGTTATGAAGCACAATCCAGTCAACATTACAGAGTTGCAAATTGTTATATTTGATAAGACAGTATTTAAAAGTTTTAAAGAACAAGTGTCATCAACCTTCACAGGAAACAAACCTGGGTTCTGGACAAAACTGAAAGGTAAGTTATTATTATGAACATGTGCTTTGTTTATGATTATGATTGTTATTATTACTACTATCCAGTCATATAGGATGCTAATATATCAAGATATGTGTACCTGTAGTAAAATTACATCTTTAATTATATATATATATATATATATATATATATTATAGTGTGTGTGTGTGTGTGTTAAAAGTTTGAAGTAGTTTCTCTCCCACCACTTACAAAAGAGCAATGTGTATATGTTGCAGTTAATCTGTATAATCAGGTAATATGTATATTACCTGAAATGTTCAGGTAATCTGTATTAAATCTCAGTTATGAGTAGATGTATTACCTGAAAATTGCAGGTAATATACATATTATCTGATTATACAGATTAACTGCAACATATACACATTGCTCTATATATATATGACCACATTCAGGTCATGTTTTTGACTCACTGGTGGTTTTTAGCATTCTATTTTAGTAGTTAACTGAGTGAAACAGTGCATAATCTTTTTTTCACAAATTTAAAATGGTTCTTTGTATCTAACCTTTGAGTAATATGTTAACATTACACACTCTAATAACCTATGCCTTTGTAATTTATATACAGATTAGCTCTATGTTCATCCATATCTCTATTAAAGTTAGAATGTTATTTTACATTTTAGCGCAGAGGAAATACTATTCACACTCATGCTCATCGTTTTATATCTGCATTTTACACACACACACACACACACACACACACACACACACACACATACATAAATACATACATATTATTAGTTCACTATAATGTAGATCAAATCTTTAAAATACCATGTATTATTTAAATTATTTTATTGGCACTTTGTCTTATTTTACGCTTAGCGCTGTTTACACCAAAATGGTTATGGGGAAGTGAAATCAAAGACAGCAAACCTTCATCTACGCTGACTTACAGAATATATGCGATGGAATACCATGTGATTAAAAAAGTGATCGAAGAGCTTAATCGTCTTTACAACAATGAAACCACCAGACACGTGTTTGACAGTGAAGATGATCAGAAGGCAGTTACTAAAATGAAAAATGAACATGTATGTTGATCATCCTATTCTTAAAATGTCAATTTGTTTACTATATTATATATGTCATGAAATTAGCTAAGCAGACCTTTCATATTGGAATATAAGTTATCATTCAAGTTTCTTGCTTTTGTTTCATCTTAGAGGATAGAAATCGGCCATTTAGAATCAAAGTTTGGTGTAAGGATTGTGATACAAGACGGTCACAGAATAAAACGGATAATCGTTGAAGGCTATACACAGGATCTTGTCCAGTGCGTTGCTGAAATAACGAAAATACTGAGTAAAGTGCACAGTGAAGCCGAAATGGAATCAGCTGAAGACCTTGTTTATAAACAGGTTGGATACAAGAGCACAAACGAAATTTTTTATATTAATTCTGATTGTGGTCAAATGACAGTCGGATAAAATGTCACTTAGTGCTTCATGCTTGTCTGTATTTACAAAACTGCTTAATGGATTTCTTTTTAATTTGTGTGGATTTGGAACATCGTATATTCAACATAAGCCTTGCTTTAATCATGAAGAAATGTCCTTTCTTTTTGTTTTACCAAATTGTTTATACAATTCTGCATCTGACTATAACACTTGTCCATCATTATTAAAATTTAACACAAAAGTGAGTTTAACCAAAGTTTACACACATCCCGATCAATTTTATTCATCCTGAAATATATTATCAGGGTTTTAGGTGGGCTCTTCATGAGGCCTGAGCATCTGCTTTCCTGTATCGTTATTTTATGTACCTGGGCTCCATTTAAAGTTCATGCTTCCGTCTAACCTACACATCAGAGATTGCGATCCATTTATTCACAATCCATTGTTAATGAATTCCATGATCCATTTCTGATATTCACATTTCCATTTTCAATAACATCACAAGTAACTTTTACAACAATTCACTTTTCGACTACATTCACCGAGATCCAAACAAAAACTGACTTTAAATTTTGAAAAGGGTTGCCAGCTCTAAGCTGGGTCAGAGGTTACATGGATTATGAAACAGCCAATGAGAAATATTCAGGCCCCTCGCCAAATCTGAACAACAAAGCTAAGCCAATGACATTCGAATCTGGCATGGGACTCTTGAGTTTTCAGTTTTAAATATTTCCAAACCGTTACAACATTTTAAATGTACCCAAGTTTGAACAGCAATTAATCATTTCCCTCTCAAAGCACATCAGTGTATAAAACAAAGAACATTTACAATCCAGTTACATGGATATATTAATATAACAAACTTCAATTATTCAAACTCTGATAATATATATAATTACATATGCTTACAGTTGTTCATAACATGTGATAATAATTTTATAGACATTTGAATAAAATATGCTTTACCATTAATACAGTTTAACACACATATAACTAATATACATCATTCAGTTAATACCGTTATAAGCTATATGCTTCCTTGGTGTTTTTTAATTATTCATTTGTCATTAGTTTAATAAGTGTTTTGTTTGTTGTTTATCAATATATCATATATTCCATAATTATGAACTTACCTGACCTGTGATTTGATAAGTTTTAGAAAACAATACCTGCTCTGTCATTCAGTCATTTATAATTACCAAAGTAACAATTTTTCTAATCTAATATCATCCTCTATTATGGCACAAACTATATTCAGATATGAAATTCTAGGCAGTAAAATGTGCTAAAAGAGATGTTAATGATCACGGCTTTGCATAAGAACTTCTTAAATTTTTTTAACAAGGTAAACTGAAACATAATATTGATCTGTTCACAGGCTGGCATTACGTAAGCATTTTATATTTCTTAGCAAATCATGTTATGTGGGTATTCCTTTATTCCAGGTGGTGTGGCAGTTTAAAGATGACAGTTCCTATAAGAACTATCCAAAAGAAATCAGCTACCTGATAGAGAAAGCATACCTTAATAAAGAGAAAGCAGCAAAATGGGAAGAGGATAATGGAAGGATGGAGGTAATATTTAAGGATATGGTAGAAAGAACGAATAGTAATACAGTAACTGACCTACCTGT
>JAODUP010002404.1:0-35548 GCA_025642065.1 Paralvinella palmiformis
TCCATCAATATTCAAGAATGTGACTTCACCAGAAAAGGCCACCGCCAGACGCAAAATAGAAACATTCAATCGAAGGATACAAAAATCAAAGACGTGATGAATCAAATAGATATAAAGCAGCGAATGCACTTGTATCTATATCATTCACGCAAGATCTTCCTACTGCAGATGAGGAAGAGAATGAGGGACGACAAATATGTGACACACATACTGAGACACAAACAGACTTGACAATGTCTCATGTGACCGGATTACAATCCGAGCGCCAGTCAATTCGGTCACAATGTGAAACAAAACAGGTTTTAATTAAAGATTTAACTATAAACGTGATAGGAGTGATAAATTAGTAACTGAACAATCACATTTTCTCTCAAAATGTATCTTTTTCTATGTCTGTAGGTGGTGGACATGGTTGGGATGTTGTTGCTTGGATGGCTATTGTTTCTTCATATTTTCTTTTAGATGGATTAGTAAAATCTATACTATGTGCTGGCAGATACTGTATATTGGCCGTAGAAGACGACAGCCAGTAACATGGTACATCTGTACAGGTCTTCCCATATTTAAGTTTAGCTCCTGCTCTAAGCAGCTCTCACCTAGTCCAGCCGTGCAATCACAATGAGTGAAGACTATAACACCATCCTTTTTGACAACAACCCAAGGATTTAATGGTGCACGAGATCATCTTTGAGAATAGATAACCTGAAATAATAAGTTTGTAGTGTTCAATTACAAATAATAAATATAATAACAAATTACACATAAACTAATAATTGACTAAATATACAGGTTCTGTTACAAAATGTCAAAAAGTTATTTGTATTATATTTATATTATCATATTTTATATGATCTTATAAAGTTACATACCTTCCCTTTCACCACAAAATCAGTTTGATCCAGATCATGCAGGAGCAATCATCCATGATCTGACGCATCCATCCTTAAAATAAATTTAAGCCTCCAGACCATTATACCCTTTCAGTTGATCTCCAGTATAAGAGGATGGTGTGCTGATCAATGATCAAGTATATATCAGGGTACGTGACCTCTGGATATATATTGACATTATCATAGCTGACCCAGATCTCTGGCGGCATAGTGTAGGGATCATGACCGATGTGTATTATCTTATATTTATACCTTGATAAGACATCTGGTGATAAATCCATGTTAATTATCAAATCTGACAACTCTATGGTTTTTAACCCAACAGATGATGTCGTTTTACTTTGCTTTTGAGACGAATGAAGCTAAGTATTCAAGATATAAGGAGTGTATCTAAGATCCATGTTGTTCACTGTATTGTACCGGACTATAAACCAGTGTACTGGCTTGTACTGAGTCACCGCTTGACCCCGAACATGACGGCATAAAGAAACAGTCACGTGTCTGTGACGTCAGGTGCAAAACCTCAATAGGCAACAACTTCTCATCTGGTTGCTATTAAGGCTCACATTATAAAATTTGACAAAAATATGGAGCATTTATTATAACTTTTCTGTGATTATGAGTTGTAAATCACGCACACACACACTCTAACTACCTGAGCACATATTTAATCAATTTCACTTATATATAACAAAACCATCAGATTGTGTTCTACAGGCATGACTGGCATTTGAAAACAAATGAAAAGCAGTAAAGGAAATCACAGAGCAGTGTCAGTGGACCACACCCACCTGGGGAAGTGAGAACAATTTGGGTTTTGGTGCATTTTGGGGACAATCTGAGACTACTTGAGTGAGTGATAAAACATGTCTTTTGCAAGAATTTCTTTTCACACCACCAGTTTGACTCACTCCCCATTTTGAGCCGTGATGGCACAGTTAGTTAGAGCGTAGGACTCGCAGCCGAACGGTCGCAGGTTCGAGGCTCTGGGGGCTGTAATGCTGTCATGCGACGACTGGTTCACGCATCCATAAAAATTAGAACCCAACAGGGCATAATGGGTATGTGTTTGAGTAACGTTTAATGGCAGCATGCGTTGTATGCTCCTTTTGGAGTTGAGATGTATGTTGGGTGGACACAGGTCTGAGTCAGGAATAGTAATACTGTACGGTGCCTCAGAACAGGGTTACCTGGTTCTGGCGTTATTATTATATTATCATTTCCCAAAATGTTACTTTAGACTCTGGAAAAAACGGAATTCAGGTAGATAATGATAACTCCCATCCCTGAAGTTGTGGCCGTAAAACATCAATCATCATCATCATCATCATCTCAGCCAAATATCTCTGATATGGCCGGAGCTGGAGTTGACAACTCAACTCAACTTGACAGTGTTTCTATATGGAGATATGATGATATATGGAAGCAATATGGTAACACAGATATTCTATGCAACCTGATAAAGACTTGAATAGGTCGAAAACGGTCGTTGCTATTGGGTCGAGTCGTGTTGTGTCGCTGCTATTAGTATCTATCTGAATTTATTCTGATTTAGGCTTATATAATTTATATATTATGCATACTGTGTACTAATATTTTACGTTTCCATTTTAGGCTTAAACTTTATTGATGAATTCAGCGCAAAGACTGGTTTTGTTTCAATCATAGTTTCTTGTTTATATTTAGATCATCCTTTTCTGAATTAGTTTACTAATTTCGTTTTTCCTTTCATTGTTTTCTAATTATAAAGGTAATTAAATTATAAAGGTAATTAAATTATAAAGGTAATTAAATTATACATGTAATTAAATTATACATGTAATTAAATTATACATGTAATTAAATTATGCATGTAATTAAATATATTTTTAACCAGTTTGGAGTTATAATAGTTCTTTGAATAAAAGCATAACACCTGTGCCAGCGTCTTAAATATTTTTATAACACACACACACACACACACACACACACACTCACACGGAAACGTATGAGGATTAGCTGTTAGGTTCGAGTAAATTATAGTATTTACTCAGGTTTGAGACGATATTTCGTTCTAGTCCAGTAATAACCCATTGTGCAGTATTGCTACTTTGTTTTATTTTAGCTAAATCGCTTCAGTGAGTCCATGCTCAGTTAGTGTACATTCTCTTTGTTATGAACAAACTGTAATGTTTGTCGACACGCTGAGGGTATATAAAAGGCTTGAATTTTCACTTAGGTTAGAGAAGAACTGCGACTTGTTGGACTTGTATCGATATACATGGTTCATATAGGTAGGATTTATTTAGTTATTCAAACCCAGAATAAAGCTGAGGTCAGCATCTGAGGTGTCGAAAATTTTATATACAGGTTTCTTTTGGACCACAGAAATGTACTGTTGAAATGTTAACTGTGGTGTCAAAATAGTTTATGAAATGTATGTAGCAAGTCACCATTCAACCACACGCACGTGTTGTTTGCTGCGAGCTGTGGTATCAAATGGTATGTTTTTACGTGTTTCCGCTTTTTGTACGTAGCCTGCATGTAGCCGCTTTCCTGTGGGCGTGACATATTTGTCGCGTACGAAAATCTTAATTCGCTGGTTCCCACAGGCTGATGAGTAGACCAGACACATGCATGGGTATACGCACACATTTTTCAATATGTGGAGGTATGGAACATTTAATTTTTAGATTAATGTATGTATAGTTGTATTTAGATTTATGGAGGTAGGTTTCGAAGGATGTTTAGATATGTTGATGCTCTGTGCCTGTTGCCTCTTACTATGTACCCTAAAACACACACACACACACACACACACAGAGATATATGCTGAACGTAGAATGTGCTCCATTGAAAGATTCTTTGCCCTGAATCCATAGCCTGGTGCCAGTACGATTTGCTGCTCTTCATTTACAACAACTGCAAATTAGAGAATATCCATTTACAAATAACAATATTCAAACAATATTACATTGAGAAAGAAACCGTAATAGTAATACGTCATTAATCCCACCATGTAGTGATCACTGGCTGGATATAAAAATGTCCTTTTCATGTCGATCATTCTGGCATTTTAACTCGTGATAACTCCCTTATGAGGGAATACCTATCATATAATCATGTAATCACAGGTTCTTATGTATATTGGAGAATGAAACTGATGACGTTTCACTAAGATCTTTCCTTTACTTAGGTTTGGATAAAATTTACGTATTTTATTTATTATATAACAACATAAAATGAAATAAATGCATTGGTTTTAAAATATAGTACAATCAGAAATGATACAAATTGTGAAAAAGTGATGAACTGAAACATATGAGGATTAGCTGTTAGGTTCGAGTAAATCATAGTATTTACTCAGGTTTGAGACGATATTTCGTTCTAGTCCAGTAATAATCCATTGCGCAGTATTGCTACTTTGTTTTTATTTTAGCTAAATCGCTTCAGTGAATCCATATTGAGTTAGGTAACATTCTCTTGTGGTGAACAAACTGTAATGTTTGTTAACACGTTGAGGGTATATTAAAGGCTTAACTTTTCACTTAGGTTAGAGAAGAACTTCGACGCCAGACTAGTCGGACCTGTATTGAAATACATGGTTCATATAGGTAGGATTTATTTAGTTATTCGAACCCAAAATAAAGCTGAGGTCAGCATCTGAGGTGTCGAAATGTTTTATATACAGGTTTCTTTTGGACCACAGAAATGTACTGTTGAAATGTTAACTGTGGTGTCAAAATAGTTTATGATATGTATGTAGCAAGTCACCATTGAACCACACGCACGTATTGTTTGTTGCGAGCTGTGGTATCAAATGGTATGTTTTTACGTGTTTCCGCTTTTTGTACGTAGCCTGCATGTAGCCGCTTTCCTGTGGGCGTGACATATTTGTCGCGTACGAAAATCTTAATTAGCTGGTTCCCACAGGCTGATGAGTAGACCAGACACATGTATGGGTATACGCACACATCTATCAATATGTGGAGGTATGGAATATTTTAATTTTTAGATTAATGTATGTATAGTTGTATTTGTATTTAGATTTATGGAGGTATGTATCGAAGGATGTTTAGATATGTTGATGCTCTGTGCCTGTTGCCTCTTTATATGTACCCTAAAACGCACATTGCCTGTGCCAGACATCTTATGTATTTCCATCCAGATTCCTTATTACACCAATGTTAGAAAGTTAAGTCGTTATTACATGTTTGAGTTTATTAGCTTTGTTATGTATAATGTAGAATCTATATTGTTGTCCTCTTATGTGGTCTGGCGAAACGACTTATTAATTCATACAATGCTGTTTGGTGGATTTATACTCCTGGAGTCGTTTGTTACTCCGGCAGGCAGCTCCATGGGTATTAAGCTGAGGACAGAGTTTTTTTCCCATGTTATGAGTAATTAGGTTACACTGATATTGGAAATTTGTTAAATGTATAGCTATTATAATCCCGACGTGTCATTTGCAATATCGGAGATCTGCCTGAAATCCGCTGTTCTCGACCATGGGTCAAATAGATCAAGTGGATAAGCGCTTTAATTTAGATCCCACCACACCTAACTGCATATACTTAGGGATGCTAAATTAGGCGTGAATGAACGTTCACTCAGTGATGAACGGAAACGTATGAGGATTAACTGTTAGGTTCGAGTAAATCATAGTATTTACTCAGGTTTGAGACGATATTTCATTCTAGTCCAGTAATAACCCATTGTGCAGTATTGCTACTTTGTTTTATTTTAGCTAAATCGCTTCAGTGAGTCCATACTCAGTTAGTGTACATTCTCTTTGTTATGAACAAACTGTAATGTTTGTCGACACGCTGATGGTATATAAAAGGCTTGAATTATCACTTAGGTTAGAGAAGAACTTCGACGCCAGACTAGTTGGACTTGTATCGATATACATGGTTCATATAGGTAGGATTTATTTAGTTATTCGAACCCAGAATACAGCTGAGGTCAGCATCTGAGGTGTCGAAATTTGTATATACATGTTTCTTTTGGACCAGACACATGCATGGGTATACGCACACATCTATCAATTTGTGGAGGTATGGATTTTTTATTTTTAGATTAATGTATGTATAGTTGTATTTAGATTTATGGAGGTAGGTTTCGAAGGATGTTTAGATATGTTGATGCTCTGTGCCTGTTGCCTCTTACTATGTACCCTAAACACACACACACACACACACACACACATACACACACACACATATATACAGAGATATGCTGAACGTAGAATGTGCCCCACTGAAAGATTCTTTGCCTTGCATCCATAGCTTGGTCCTAGTACGATTTGTTGCTCTTCGTTTAAAACAACTGCAAATTAGAGGATGATCATTCTTATCACCGAATTATGATAATAAATAATAATTATAAACTTCTATAGCGCCAATACCCTCGAAAAGAATCGAGCTCAGTGGTTCATCTAGTACAGGAATTAGGTAATCTCATAGTCAAGGTACGATGCAAAATTCGTCCACAATGATCGGATGCAGTTCAGTAATGCCAAAATAAGGAAGGTGTGTGGTGCAAGGCTTTTTTATGTATTAGAATATAATGACCGACATTTTAAATTTGTTTTGAATTGGGTTAAATTATTCTCCTTGTTGAATTAAATTTAGTAATTAGAGATTATCTTTGTTTTTCAACCGAATAAATAGCTTTATTTGTTGGCCAATATATACTCTTATATATCTATTTGAACATTTTTAATTTGTGAGTGCGTGTGTTTTTTTAGTACGCGCTTGGGTGTATGTGTGTGTGTTGTAGCTTTAAATGTAAATTAAATCAAGCGTCAGACTATACATTGAAACTATACTTAAACTTACTCTCAAAATAAACTAAAGTGAAATAAATATATTACAAACCTAGACATACAACACATTATATATATATATATATATATATATATATATTATTAAATATCGGCATGTCATCAACCTGTGGGAGACCGATATTCCATTTTCGTACGTGACAAAAGTATCAAGCTATATATATTATTATTTCACTATATTTATATACAAAAGGTAGCTTTTGAAATCATAGCCGGCAATAAACAGAATGTACCTGCGGTTAAATGATAAGTTATTACATTCACAAATAACTATAGCATCACACTTCAGTCAGCAGTAAGTTGCTGTGATTCAATATATATATATATATATATATATATATATATATATATTTATATATATATATTTATATGAGAACATTTCTACAAAACACTGTTGTCTTGATGTTCTTTCTGGGTTGAAATAGCAAACAAAGCATACTTATATAATCCAGACGGACAGAGGTTTAACAGGTAAAGCTTACCAAGTTGTAATCTAACCTAGATAAAAGGTTAGGCTTTCGCGACGTCAGCCAAAATAACAGGTTGGGTTGAACACTCAGCACAATTGGCTAAGAACTAAGTAGCATTACAGCACAATTGATTATTACTGGCTACGATGAAATATCGCCTCAATCCCGAGAAAATGATTTACTAAGATTTCACATCAAAACCTCATACTTTTACTTTCATCATTTAGGGAATATGTATCTACACATAATTTATCATCCCTTAGTATATGTAATTAGGTGTGATGCGGTCTTAATTTAATTGTCTCTCCGCGAGATCTATTTGACTCGAGTAGGCATATCTACCACATTACTAATGACATGTAGGAATTATAATATCTAGGCATTCAATAATCCTATGTGATTGTAACTTATTTTTAACAATTTAGGAGAAATAAAACAGGCAGCTTGTTACCCTATATTATATTGTATGTATGTGGGAAGGGTTCGCACACATGCGCCCAAAATAACTTAATATAATCACTTTGAAATATTATCAAAAGAATATACTGAAAACAAATTAAATTATATATATATTTGTTAATTTTAAAGCTTCTCCTGCAAATACTTGTGTAGTATCCTACAGATGGCAGTATATACTTATTAATAAAAATCCACGATATTATGTAAACATAGCTAGCTGCACGACCAATTGTGTGTTTATTCTGATAATTATGAAATTTAACTATATATGGAATATGAAGAAAAAAACATCTTTCATCTTGAACTTGATAAATTGATGAGATTTTGAAATAAACATAAGCCAGATTACTAAACAATCTGGAGATTCCTCAGAATATCCAAGTATTTTATTGGAACAAAAAGTAAAACAATTAGCGGAATATCAGTAAAGATGTCTTTCTAACTTTGATCAAAGAGTAACAAGAAAACAACAACACCTATATTAACCACCAGTAATAAAGGATAATAGTATATGAAGATTATATATATATATATATATATATATATATAATAATAATTTTATATAAATAAATTTTCGTGTAACATCACATAACCTCATATCTATATTCTCGGATTGATGTTTTATGTTGATGATAGTAATCAATTCAATTCAAATTGTTTATTTCAACATTCATAGCACATCGTTTTAATGAAAGCAAACGCATATAGAATGCTGAAAATGAGGATGCTTGAAGCATTGCTTATATGATGCATTCCCCCTTAACATAACAATAAAGACATTCATGACAAATTTAAAAATATGAAGATGTGGAATAGACATATAAGTTTAATTTTGAAATAATTAATTCTTGTAACAATAACATATTATTTTGCTTGTTATATAATATATATTCTATTTGAACAGTAAATAAAATTACTGACATACCTCAGCATCGTTATCGGTATCGGTCATATAAAGAAATGAACATATTCTTCATTATGTGCTTAAAATATTAATTACTTTAAGATGTTACATAAATTTTCTTTTTTTGGTAGACCTGGTATCATATGAATATAGTTCTTCTATTGTTGTGAAAAAATTGTAGATTGATAGGTAACTTATTATTTTTGGCTTTTTATAAATTATAATGTTTAAAGTTTTTAATTTTACTATATCTAAAATTTTCAATCATCAATATTGAATAAACAATTGATGGATATGATCTAAATAACTAGCTTTGGCAATATTAATGATTGCGTTCTATTGTTATACCATCAAAGTATCTAATTGAGACTTGTATGTATTTCCTCACATCTCACATGCCTAACTTAAGTAGGGAAGTATTAATGAACAGCATAACATGTATATAGGTGGTTGTTTCCAAGGATGAGTTTACCTTTATAAATAACACAAGTATTTTTCGAGATATTTTTACAAACAGCGTTAATATGATTAGACGATGACAATTTTTCATCTACCAACACTCCTAGGAATTTAGTAACTTGTACTCTTCTGACTTTTAATCCACCATTAATGAGATTATAATCATCTATATAAGGTTTGTTATGGAAATACATGTAATTTATTTTATTGATATTCAGAGATAATTTGTTAACTTTAAACCATTGACTCATTTGCTTTAATTCATTGTTGTGCACATTATTAACCTCTGTTGGAATACATGGGTATCAACAGCAAACAATATAACATTTGCCAGATCATTGATGTATAATAAAAATAAATGATCTCTTAGAATCTTGTGGTATTCCACATAGGATAGTTCTATAATCTGAACAAATATCATTATACAAAACAATTTGATTTCTGTCAGTTAAATATTTTTTAACCAACTTGAAGCAATACCTCAAATCAATAAAAACACCAGTTGTTACCAAATTATTATCTAAATTATTAGTAATATCTTCGAGTTGTTCTTTTTCCAACATAATATTAGTCTGTTATAAAACAATTTTTCAATAATTATTTTTAATTGAGGCAAAATTGACGCAGGTTTTTAATTAGAAACTTCCTTATGATCACCATTCTTAAATAAATGTACAATGGACCGTATCAGGCGAAATGCATTGCATCGGTTACCAACTACGGTCTCGGGTTTAGAAATAGCTATTGAGCCCACTGTTAATAGGCGATGACAACTTTTCACTAACGGTAAATACTGGAAGCCTTTTAGGCAATCTTTTCATATTACACAGATACTCAAACTAGTATTTTAGCTGAACGATTGTGTCTTTCCAAGGGATTTAACACAATACTTATCAGGATATAACACAATGATTGAGCAGACCGATCTTTCCAGATGAATGACACAGCTAAGCCTTCGTTATTCATTTTGCCCTGTAGGGGATTGTTTAACATGGGTTTCAAGGGTTTTAAAATTAAACTTTTAGCTGAATGTAAATTGATTTTATTGAAGATTTGTAAAATATTTAATGTAGACTTTGGGAAATACTATTTTTACTTGTACCCGGGAACCAATCATATATGTATTACCTGTATATTATTAAATAATTTTTTTTATTACATTAGAGTATCAGCACCCTTCGTATTTACGTGTAGTAAATATGGCACGAATGGCTGATTCGGAAAATAAAACAGTTCACTTTCAATACAAGGTATCATACATAAATACTAATGTTACTGTAATAGGAATCACTCAGTGAATTATAATCTATGTGATCATTGATTGTATTCATTCACATCGTCATGTCACATGTCAAAGGTTCTACAAAAATAGGTTTAAACTAGACAGGTCGGACCATGACAGCCATATAAATCGCACTGAACGTTACTTAGCTTAGCTGCATATACCTATTGGGTGAAGTCTATGCCATTCCTATTAAATGCATAATTATGATCTGGTAATCAGATACCTTTAATGGACTATAAATAAAATCCAACTATAGATGGTAAATAGGCTAAATATAGCTTTTTAGTAAGACATTTGTCAGCCACTACACGCGTAAATGGCCGTGCAACACAACGATTCTTAGACTTCTAACCCGAAAGCGTAGTGTGAAATTCAGCCGCATGGTGGAGCCAGGGGTAATTGAATTGATCTATTTTGGCAATTTTTATCTCATTTGGAAATATACTAGATTTAAATGATTTGTTACAAATATGAGTGAAAGGGCATATTGATATCATACTCGTGGCCTTACCTGACACCCTGATCAATTTATTAACTATTACTATATGATCCCATCGTCAGTTCCATTACATTAATCTGACAGTTCGGTAGACACTTCTTGTTAGAAAAGTACAAAATAATCTATTTTCTTTCACCATTTCAGTAACATACGAGGTTGGTCGGACCAACTATACTGTAATATTA
This sequence comes from Paralvinella palmiformis, assembly GCA_025642065.1. Taxonomy (NCBI): domain Eukaryota; kingdom Metazoa; phylum Annelida; class Polychaeta; order Terebellida; family Alvinellidae; genus Paralvinella; species Paralvinella palmiformis. Next base: position 10,979 of record JAODUP010002404.1, read on the forward strand.
AAAAATACTTTTTTTGTTCCTGGATTACATGCTTGTGTTACTCCCCGTTACGTTCTTATAACGGAGTAATACATATAGCTTGTAATAATGACGTCAGATTTCAGCATTCGTTCGGTGTGTGGCTTCAAAATGGCGGCGCCCACAGATCAAATATTTTATCTTGGCCGGAACTTGAAACTGGCTCTTTAATATGTGATTGATCCCGTTCATATTTTGACAATATAAATTGTATGTACATATTTACATTAGTCCTGAAAATTTGAAATGAAGGTGAACTGTCCCTTTAAAGTCTAGATGTCCGACTTCTTCCATATGCGGTTCTATGTTCAATCAGTGGCGCCTGATCTGAAATATAAATAATATTAAGCCCAATTTAATTGCAATAACAATGTCAATATGTATTTTTTTTAAATTCTCTTAGATAATTGTTTCTTGGTAGTAATAATAATATGATATTCTGTTGAAGGATCGAATTATAAACCAGTTCAAGGCCACTAAAGATCATCCTATCTTTATTACGGCGGCTAAATGACGTATGCTGATGATCGCTGGGCTAATTATCGGTAATTGTAATTGGTGTATATCATTAGAATGATGTTGTAAGTTAATATGTAAATCACACAACCAATTGAGTTTGCTTAGAAGTAAATATTAGTTGGTAGTTAAATTAGAATTGACTTAATCCCCATTTAAACATCACCAGGGTAGAGCACCATCAACTGCATCAACTGCATCAGATAAATAATATACGAGCGAGCGTTCCTAGCCGGATTCCGCATATATATATATATATATATATATATATAATCATGCCGACATATATGGTACAAGTTTATAATTGCATCGATTATCTAGCTGTTTATCACAAACAATATCAACTTATAACATTATATATATATATATATATATATATATATATAATTTTATTATATAATACGATATAGGCGAATTAGTCCCTTTTATAAGGGGCGAAGAACAATAAAGGGCGAATGGTCTTTTTATATCCAGGGTGAATGTAAACGAGTCCGAATTGTTCTAAATCCGTTTGCCTATTGAGTCATTATTATTATTCTATATCTCATACTTTTACACTAATTTCTAATAAAATGACTTGGTTAGACTAAGAGAGTTTTCCTGGTTTGAAATAGCACATAGAAGCTGAACGCCTTCATTTGTGTTTGTTCACAATCCAACCTGGTGTAGCCTAGCGAAAGATCAACGAACTAACGAAAACGTGATTACGGTGACATTTGCTGTAGCCACCTAGCGGATTTCACCCCCCCCCGAATAAAGTCTACAGTCGACGCACTTGAGATCAGGCTTCAGCAAACGAAGGTAATATTTGATGAATTATCGATGTTTTCTAACATAAATATTTTCGATGTAATCATTTGATATGATTTAGCGTATGTGGAATATAAAATGGATATATCTACACTAAATCTGAGTCAGTTATAGCTGTAGAAGTAAGGTAGAATGTTTGAGATCACCTGATTCAGTGATTGTCAATGTCCTTGTTGTTAATTTGTCAATATCATACGACATCATGACATGCTTCTGATCACGTACATAACTTAATGTTAGAAAAAACGATCATTATCTGTCAGATATTAAATTATTTTGAGTTGTTTATTTTAATTGTTTGTTTATGTTTGGTTAATTATCATCGTTCATCCAGTGCTGACCTTTACCTTTAGAATCTAGCATCATATGCTTTTGTTTCCTAATTTTCTTGCCTTGATCAATAAATAACTCAACTGCTATATTTGATATCGTCTGGTCGTCTGCCACACTCACCTTTGTCACTGCTTGTGTGCTACCCAATACTTCAGAAGTTAAAAGCTCGAGTATATAGATATACTTTACATAAAATTCGGTTTATATAATCATTTGATATGATTTAGGAATTTTAGCGTATGTGGAATATAAAATTGTTATATCTACACTAAATCTTAGTCAGTTATAGTTGTAGAAGTAAGGTAGAATGTTTGATATCACATTGTCATTGTTGTTAATTTGAGGTGAAGATTTGTTTCTCACACTACAAGTACAAGAACATGCAGAGAATTCTCCATCTCACCGCGAGTCATTTTTTTAAACTAACATATTAATTAAAAAGTATGCAACAAAATTAGTCAATTAGAAAATGTTCATGTATGACTAACCTGCTATTTTCATACATAATAAGTGTTGAGACTGTGAGTCATATTTGACAGACACTTTAGTTTTTTATGAGAAAATTATTTTAAATTTGCTATGTTTTTAATGTAGTTGTGGTTTTACATTTATTGGTTGCGAATCATACCAAACTTAGTATAATTTGCAACCAATAAATGTAAAACCACAACTACTATGCCTAGTTATCCCTTACCTGTGGGTTGTAGGAATTGCTGCCAGCTGTTAGTAACTTGGTCAGAGATGGCTGCAAAATGTATCACTAACACGTAAACGTTTTGAATAATTTAAAAAAACTTAGGTACCCGGCGATATAATGGCGCTAGAGTGGTATCCAACCCCCACCCCCGACAGCTATTTACTGGCTACGTTTAAGAGAACTGTATACTTGGTATTTTCACTAAACCTGCAGTACTCCAGCAACCAATTGCAACCTATTTAAAGGAAAGGGACAAATCATTATAAACTAAACCTTTTGCCTGAAACATTAATGCATCCCCATTTTCTCGATGACCCGGCTGGGCTTGCTGGCCACCGAGTAAGATTTATTTCGTTGCGCACCGTCAATGCCGGGTGAACAAGAACAAAAATTAGCATTGTATATCTGGCTGCCGAGTAAACAGTCACGGATACTTTCCTTCAGGACCCGGCTGTCGGATGAATAAGACCGTTTTCTATCTTTCGGGACCAGCCTAATATTATAGTTATTGTAAAGCCTCCACGTTTTGAGTGTCAATAAACTATTAAAACATTAAAATTTAGGAGAGAAGTGGGGAATTTCGACCAGTCGAGATGAATTGACCTCAACATTAAAACCCTATTAATTATTTATTACACTTAATAGTTTTAGGCTGAAACATCATATATAACTGAAAAATTGTTTGTGTTTACTTTTAAACAATAAAACTATACACAACCGAAAAACAATTAGCTACTGAAAGTGGGCGTCTGAAAATTTGATCCTTTGCCACTAGGAGTCAACATTTCAAAAGTCTGTAAACAACATTCGGGCCATTCAGTTTATGTTATATTTTCACGATGTTTGAACTGCATTATCTCTCTATGTGGTATCCTTTTTAACAATTAATGTATGTAGAAATAAAGTGTACCTTTCATGTAAGCTTATGCCAATAAATTTAGAAATAACAAGGGAAACATAAATGGTCGATCTGCCCCTCCATTTTGGAGATTCGCTCTGCAGACTATAATTTCTGTGTCATTATCCTAAATTGGTCGTCAAATAAAGAGCATGTGATGATTAGACCATGTGACGTATTTCTAATCTACATAAATTAATAGTACTGTCATTTTCTACGGATACAGCCTTATGAATCATGTGACGTTTTATAGCCTAATTTACATTAGAGGCATAGCCCAGTATTGCGGTAGAAGTTTCTCTGACATGTTGTTAGTTAGCTACACATATTTGTTTTGTATAAATGAAATAGTAATATTATGATATGCTGTAAATATGGGCCTTCGTTTATTGCAAATAAATCAATCAAATTGTGAACAATGTGAAATAAAGATCGATCAGTTTTATGAAACTATTTAGCCTGCCATGTGCACAAAAGTGGCAGTAAAACATCAATCATCATATAATCATATAATCAAATTTCATGTCTTGTAAATGCATGAATTTATAAAGTATTCTCTCTTTCCCTATATATATATATATATATATATATATATATGCTGACATGTGGATCATGAAAAGAAATAAAAAGTGAGTTCTGAAAGATTAAGAGGATGGTCACTGCCACAGTGTTTTACGTCCTCAGGGAGTTTTAACGTTCCCCTTTATTTTTTATAATTAGTGGAGACGGCAGCGCCATTGAACGTGGTCAGCCACCCACGATGTTGTTAGCCGAGAAATTATACCACTCACAGGGGAGCAGTACGGAAATACGGAGCCGAAATACCCTGAGAGTGGTCACTGCCAGTGTTTTAGGTCATCAGGGGGGTTTTAACGTCCCCCTTTATTTTTTATAATTAGTGGAGACGGCAGCGCCATTTAACGTGGTCAGCCACCCATGATGTTGTGAGCCGAGAAATTAATCACTGGGAACGTTTCGACCTCTTGCAGGGTTCGAACCTCCCCTCCGTCCACTTTGCTTATGTAAATAACGTTTACAACATTCAATTGGGTCACAAATCACATGATCAGTGTCTTATTAGGAACATTAAACATGAATGGACCAGTAGAAAAGTATATTTTGTCGATTGCTGTATTGTGTATATTAAGATCAAACCATTGAAGTGTAAGGTGGTGGGACCTCCCTTCCTCTCCCCCTATATAAAACAATTAGAAGTAAGGTATTCAAATGCAGCAGTCATGATTATTATAAAGTTATCCTGCCAATTTTATTTACAGAGAACTGGAACAATAACTACATCCACAACCTTGAGGCATTATTGACGAGCAACTTATTTAAAACAAGTAAACTTGTATTTTTAGATATAATAATTGTTGTGTAGTATTTAGTAGTACTGGATGTTGACATTAAATACACTTCAGATGTAGATGATGTTTGATCAATTGAAGTAAGAATGAAATAATTTTAGTCTTCTTTTAGTTTCAGTAAAATGGCTACAGGAGGCATTTATGAGGAGCTCTCTGACATCACTAGTTGTGAAATTTGTTTCGAACCATTAGAACAGCGAAGACCAAGAACGCTAAACTGTTTACACGTTTTCTGTGAAGATTGTTTACAGCATCTGTTAGATGATGTAAAAGCCAAAAATCCTCAAAATCCAGATTCAATACGTTGTCCTGTTTGTTCACAGACAACACAAGTACCCGGAGGTTCATCTGCCAGTCTACCTTTATCTTTTTATCTGTCAAAAGTTCAAAATGTTAGAAAACAACTTGAAGAAAGACATAAATTATGTAAGTTATGTAGATCTAAAACACATAAAGCTAATGTTTCATTTTACTGTTTCGGATGTCATCTTGGATATTGTCAAGATTGTCATGTGAAACATGACGACCTTTATCCAGATCATATTCAAATTTCAGTGACATCATCTACAATAAATTCTATCTTTTGTGATGAACATGATAGTCATTTGTCATACTTCTGTATGACGTGTACTAAGGCCATATGTTCTCAATGTCATTTAGGTAGACATTCAGAACACACAATCTATGACTTGACTTGTGATAACAAAAAAACACAAGTTGATTTAAAAGATATTCTATTATCACATTTACAATCAGCTGACAAAACATTGGAACATTTTGTAAATCTCCAAACAAAAGTCATAAATGACACGAAACGAGCCATGACAGAGATGACTCATCATCGAGATTATCTCATCAAACAGATCAATGATCAATACGATAATTTATGTCTAGAATTAAAACAAAAAGAAGCCGAATTAAATGTTGAATTATCCCGATCCAAAAAACTTGTCCAAGATGTTAGAACCTCTGTTGAAATATTGATAACAAAGGTAGATAACTGGCTGGAACCTGTGATGGGTATACCTGGATTGAGGATTGAGGATACAGCTAAACTGATAACGGATGTGAAAAAACAATTACCATCTTTTGATATCAAACCAGAAACAATCAAGTTTATTATTGGTGATGATCAGATAAAATTAGGACAGATAGTTAAAGAAGGTACTTAAATTATTGTTATACCTTTGATTATCAATATTATATATTATTAATGATAGTTATTTTAATTTCTACAACAATTATATAATTATTATATTTCAGCAATAAAGTCTCCTGTTGTATCCATGTCCTCTAGACTATGTGAAGATCTCCTGACAAAAGCTATCCAGAATCTAGGTTTGTGGATATTTATTGTTTGTTTGATCTCAGCTCATCATATCATCATTATCTCCTTTAATATGTTTAATGTAATATGAAATAATTAGTTTATTGTATTAATTTGAAGGAAGTTGTAATATAGTTTAACCCTTTAGCTTCATCATGATTAGATTTGGTTAAATGACATTTGAAACATGGAAGGGTTAAAGTTGTTTATATTAATTAATAAATAATAAATACGAGGAATGTTTATATATAAATATTGGTGTTTTAATAAGTTATTTATAAATATAACTATATCATGACACGTTAATGATACATCAAGTATATTTATATATTAATATTTATATTACAGATGCCATATCTGTTATTGATGATCCGACATTGTTGTGTCAGATAAAGACAGGTGGATGGATCAATGACATAGAGTATCTAGATAATGGACAACTTGTTGTCTGTATGTGGATGGTCTAAAGATATATGATGATAATGGTGATGAGATAGATCATTATCTATCTCGTAACTGTAAACCTGTTGATGTTGTGAGGACTGTGGGGTGTGTCTGTGGGAAGGAATGTGGGTAACTTTGTGGTGACAGATAGCAGTAACCCAGGTTATCTACATGTTTATGATACAGCTGGTGACAGCTGGAGGTATAACAGGTGTCGTGTATGTCAGTGACCATCATGTGTTGGTGTAACTAGTGATGGATGTTATATTGTATCTCATTTTGATAATAAGAAACTCTACAAGTATACCTCCCAGGGTGTTGAGTTATGGTCTATAGACATGTCACGTGATGGCCGGTGTCTGATGTTTATGTTGATGACGATGATAAGATATTTGTTTGTCTCAACAATAATGTTGTTGTTTATGATAAAAATGGTAAACAAATATCATCATTACAATCAACAGATAGAGAGATGGACCAACAAGTGTATTTGTTGATAAAAATAAACAAATCTTTGTTTGTGATCTGAAAAATAATAATATTTTATTATTTGATAGAAATTATTGTTTTGTTAAATGTCTTTTACATTTAGATTATAAACCTGACAAAATATGTTTATTTAAAAATGAAAGATTATCAGTGTCAGATTATAATGATAATGTGTATGTATATAAAATATAGATATGATTATTGTTTATAATATCGTTTATGATTAATAACTTTGTTTGTTTGATGTAAATATAGAATATTAATTTTTGTTTATTTTATGTTTAATATTAGATTTAATTATTATAATAAATCATAATTTATCTCTATTATAACTTTTGTTGTTATTATTATTTTATCGTCTGATGTACAAAGTACACGTACATGTATGTACATAATGATATAATTAATACTTGTACTGGAACATGTAGAGATGTAACGTGCTCTAACAAACACATGTAAAACACATACCTTGAAATATATAATCCTTAAAATATACCAAAGTTAAATCTTGTATGTAATATTCCGTGTGTCTGTGTGTGCACGTGACACTCCGCGTGTGTGTGATACTGTGTATAATGCTGGTATATATATATATATATATATATATATGTGTGTGTGTGTGTTGTATGTAGTATGTATATATATATATATATTTGTGTGTGTGTATATATATATATACATACACACACACACACACACATATATATATATATTCACGTGACTTGTTTGCCGACAAAAAATCAATAAAAAAAGAAGCAAAGTTCATCTTGGAATAGTCCATATTTTGGGGGACAAAGGTTGTTAATATATTAAGATGACACATGAGAGATATCACACAAAGATAACAACAGTAATACATCGACATCAAACTATATATAGTTGACCTCATTATGTTAGCTTGTTAGTAGTTTTATCTATAAAAGTGACGTCATGGCGTCAATATTAATATTTAATCTAATAACTATCTATAGTTAATGGATTTTAGAGGAAGTATTTTAATAACCGACCACATTTTACCAAATATTATTATTTTATATATATATATATATATATATATACACGGACATGACAGTACAAAGATAAATAGAGATGAGGGAGGGGGTAACGTTTAGACAATTACTGGGTCAGACATATTATTGTAGGTCAAGGACATTTGTCTAACTTTGATGTCAACTCTGTCTGGTCACGTACACCAACATGACGGGAGGAGGAGGGGGGGGCTGTCTTTATTACTATACAATGAGAGTTAAAAAAAATGTTAGACTTGAATTATGATTGTATTAAATAAAATATAATGATAAATTATTGATTAATGGTAATAATAAATATTGACTTTAAACATTTTATATCATATAAATTAAGCTTTAGGGTTTTGATATAATCTGATATTTATTTTAAAATGTAAACATTAATTTGATAAAAAACGGAAATTTAATTATATCATTTTTAAACTACGTTTGTCACTTATAGCAATTTCTGTTCATTTAATTAATGGATGACTTTTTACCACTGTCTATTATAATAGTATTTTATTCGGCAAGGTCATAACCTTTCGGGTTGTCTTTTTATTTGAACGTTTTTTCATATAAATCTTGATGTTGTGTGCTTGTGCCACTTTGATGTAGTCTCGATCATAACATTATTTATGGTTTAAAATAGATTACTCTATTTGTCTGATAATTGTTCTTAAAGATTCAAAGTAATGGCTGATTTTAGATTATAATGTATGACAAAATATCAAATACTTTACGATTGTATATTATAGAGCTATAACTATACGTATGGTTACTAGAAGTGTTGTACAAGTCCATCAATTATATATATATATATATATATATATATATATATAATAAAAAAATATATATAATAGACTGAATTTAGTCATTGTATATATGATATGACCTAGTTGAGAGATGATATCTTCTAGATAATATAGATCACATACTGTGAACATCTCAATGTTTTGTTGTTAGTCAGACAATAAAACAAAAGTATACAATAAGTTGTTACTGTGATTGTAACTTGTCTACATCGATGGGGTATAAGGTAGATGTGGGATAGATATGATAGATCTGGGATGTGACATCGTAAGTGATAATAAAGTGAGGATACTGTTAATACATAATGGAGGAAATGTACATTATGGTATAGATAACACATAACAATTGACATAGTTCAATAATAGAAAGAATCACGCGCACACAAATACACAATATTGATATTTTATTGTCGGTAAGCTGTAGTGTCAAATGTTATATTTTGTATATTTCTAGAGCCTACAAGGTTTTACAAATATCTCCTATGCGTTTATCATAATATGATAATAAAGATGAGTTTAACATCGTAAATGATATCGTAAAGGCTACAAATAAAGTATGAATGTTGATACTATAAAAATATATTAATATATCATCTACTTTTATTTGCTTTTCTTTACTTTAGTATAAATGAGGTTACAGTTAGATTTAAGTACATACGTACATAAACACATGAAAGCCATTCTGACAGTACAGAACCATCCCATAAGAGTACAGGATCAGTCTATATGAGTACAGGACAAGTCCATAAGATTACAGTACTAGACTATTACAATAGAGAACAAGTCTATAACAGTACAGGACCTGTCTATAACAGTACACAACCAGTCAATAACAATACAGGACCAGTCTATAACAATACAGGACCAGTTCATATCAGTACACAACCAGTCTATAACAGTACAGGACCAGTCTATAACAATACAGGACCAGTCCATAACAGTACACGACCAGTTCATAACAGCACAGGACCAGTCTAAAACAGTACAGGACCAGTCTATAACAGTACAGGACCAGTCTATAACAGTACAGGACCAGTCTATAACAGTACAGGACCAGTTCATAACAGTACACGACCAGTCTATAACAGTACAGGACCAGTCCATAACAGTACACGACCAATCTATAACAGTTAAGGACCAATCTATAACAGTACAGGACCAGTTCATAACAGTATATGACAAGTTCATAACAGTACATGTTCGGTCTGTAAGAGCACAGGACCAGTCCATAACAGTAAAGAACCAGTCTATAAGAGTACAGGACCTGTCCATAATAGTACAGGACAATACTATAGCAGTCCAGTACCAGTCCATAATAGTACTTGGCCAGTCCATAACACTATAGGTCCAGTCCATAACGATACAGAATCAACATATAACAATATAGGATGAGCTCATAAAAGTACAAAGACAATCAATAACTTCTGGATCCCAACAAATAACAAACTTTTCTTGTTGTTTTTATCTTGATATTCAAATCATTACGTTACGAATTGCCGAGTCGTGGACAAAATAGTAAAATAAAATATAATAATAGATCAGGAGTTGTCGTAAACTTTATCTAAGAAATATATCGTGAACTTCCGACCCCCAAAGTAATGGCGAAGATTGTGATGTTCCACAAGATCCTAACACAACTAGGACCACATTGATACAGACCACATATAATCACAGAGTAACAAGAGACAGTATCTGTCATTATATTAACAACGAAAAAAAACCCCACATATTGACTGAAGAGGAGAGTTTCCTCGTAGGAATCCCTTTTTTATATGAAATGTTTAAGCCCGGATGTACAGTGTCACTCAGAGCAAGCTGCTTTCCTTATGGGTGTAGGTCAAAAGCCCTCTAGGTTAAAAGCCCTCACTTTCAGTTTCAGTTATTCATAAAAAAGTCGAATCTGTATCCATGTATTGTTTGTAGAGATCCATATATTGTTTGTCGAGATTTAACTATTGTTGTCGAGATTAGGGTACTCTAATTCCTTATTATTGTAGTATATGTGGTTGTTTGGGGTTTTACGGCTGAAGCAAAAGATGAAACACCCTTTAGACATGCCCTCGGATACTTAAGATCTGTGCCGAACCGGGTTACTTAGTTTAATATGCAGTTTTTAACTGATAGTAATCTGTGTTTACATTAGGACCTTAATACACTATAATGATGGTTGATCGACTTATGATTGACGCTAGCTTTAATAATGTCAGGTCAAAGGCGATTACAAACACTCCAAAATAAGGTCACATAAAAATTGTCGTCATTGGCTGCCTACAACCAATTGTTGTAACTTTATATAATCTTTATATTAATATATAATAACAATTACGATTTTATATTATAATATATTCTGTGTATAGGATATAGTTGTTGTTGGTTTATAAGATAATCAATATTTTATTTAGGGATATTTATTTATAGATTTATATATGTATATATTTGTAAGGGTATGTGTTTTTATGGAAGTTTAGGGAATTGGTGTTCACACACACACACACACACACACACACACACACACACACACACACACACACACACACACACACACACACACACACACACACACACACATGGTTTCATACAGCTTATATTGCCTGATGTCACTATACATATTACACTCTCTGGTGGCTTCATCTATATTGCATTGTCTGGTGTCTTCTTAAATAGTAATGTACACGGTGACTTCATCTATATTACATTGTTCGGTGGCTTCATCTATATTACATTGTATGGTGGCTTCATCTATATTAAATTGTACGTGGATTCATCTATATTACATTGTTTAGCTGCTTCATCTATATTACATTGTTTGGTGGCTTCTCCAATATTACTATTACATGGTGACTTCATCTATATTACATTGTATGGTGTCTTCATCTATATTACAGTGTATGGTGACTTCATCTATATTACATTGTATGGTGGATTCATCTATATTACATTGTATGGTGGATTCATCTATATTACATTGTATGGTGGCTTCATCTATATTACATTGTTGGTGGCTTCATCTATATTACATTGTTTGGTGGCTTCTCAAATATTACTGTACAAGGTGACTTAATCTATATCATATTGTATGGTGGCTTTATCTATATTACATTGTATAGTGGTTTGATCTATATTACATTGTATGGTGGCTTCATCTATATTACATTGTATGGTGGCTTCATCTATATTACATTGTATGGTGGACTTCATCTATATTACATTGTTTGGTGCTTCATCTATATTACATTGTATGGTGGCTTCTACTATATTACATTGTAAGGTGACTTCATCTATATTACTTGTATGTGGCTATTTATTAAGGTGCTTTATCTATATTACATTGTATGGTGGATTCATCTATATTACATTGTATGGTGGATTCATCTATATTACATTGTGTAGTGGGTTCTTGTATATTATTGTACACGGTGGCTTCATCTATATTACATTGTATGGTGGCTTCATCTATATTACATTGTATGGTGGCTTCATCTATATTACATTGTATGGTGGCTTCATCTATATTACATTGTATGGTGGTTCTCTTATTATTATTGTATGTGGCTTCATCTATATTACATTGTATGGTGGCTTCTCTGTATTATTGTAGGTGACTTCATCTATATTACATTGTATGGTGGCTTCATCTATATTACATTGTATGGTGGTTCATCTATATTACATTGTATGGTGGCTTCATCTATATTACATTGTATGGTGGCTTCATCTATATTACATTGTATGTTGCCTTCATCTATATTACATTGTATGGTGGATTTATCTATATTACATTGTATGGTGGCTTCATCTGTATTACGTTGTGTAGTGGTTTCTTGTATATTATTGTACACGGTGACTTTATCTATATTACATTGTATGGTGGCTTCATCTATATTACACTGTATGGTGGCTTCACCTATATTGCATTGTATGGTGGCTTCGTCTATATTACATTGTATGGTGGCTTCATCTATATTGCATTATATGTTGGCTTCATATTTGTTACATTGTGTAGTGGTTTCTTGTATATTATTGTTCACGGTAGCTTCATCTATATTACATTGTATGGTGGATTAATCTATATTACATTGTATGGTGGATTCATCTATATTACATTGTATGGTGGATTCATCTATATTACATTGTATGGTACCTTCATCTATATTACACTGTATGGTGGATTCATATATATTACATTGTATGGTGGATTCATCTATATTACATTGTATGGTGGCTTATTCCCATGATCTCTCTCATAAGAGGCAGATAAAAGCTGCAGTAGATCAGAATGTTAATTTTATTAATAGAATTAGCTTCATAACAAGCGAGAAAATTGAAATAGAAATCAATTTTGAAAGTGATGTCATCCCAAATTTAATTCCAAGATCGTAGTTTGTCAAGGCGAAGGTCAGGGATACAAAACCCTTTCAGGATTGTTTATAATGTTTCTATTAATAACCACAAGTCAACTTTGACCTTGTGTATCTAGTGCACAAGCATGTGGTGAAATATTACACGCCAAAGAACGGATGGGGGAGGATCAGTTAGATTGTACCATGTTTTCCGCAAGGCGGCGCTAGTAACTGTTTATTTCACACAATGCCATCAGTTATCGCCCGCTGTCACATCTTAGTCTTTAGTTGAGTGACGTAACGTGGGACGTAATGCCGTTCGCTGAATAGAAATATACTCTAGAAAAATGGCGTAAAGACGAATCTGGCGTCGGCCGATATGAAGTAAAGTGTGGTATTACTGTACATAATAAGCTAAATTAATATATTTGTACAAATAAGCATACCGGCAATACTAAAGTGGCTGAATGGTTGCCCCATATATATATATATATATATATATATATATATATATATGGTAATGAAGTTAAAGATGAAACACCCTTCAGATATGCCCAAGCCGAGATTCAAACTCAGGTGGTAGTGATATGTGGTCTAACGCGCTACCAACTAGACCACGGATGGCTCGCCTGTACCGAGGACTCTTAATGAATAATGAACACCGAGGATCTTTTACGTCTGCTGAATGTACGTACGCCCTACTGAAAACACGTACCCTAGCTCTATAGTGGTTATTGATAGATCTCCTGATACATATGCGTAAGTGCTTACTCAACAAACAAAATGTCAAATGTCAGAGCATGGAGCCGTTTTACTAAGATTTCAGATATCTTAACTTGGTAAGACGGCCCCCCTAATATAGTCATTTCGAGTTCAGGACAAAATTTACCCCAGAGGACAAAACCTCCTAAGAACTAAACCCCCTGCGATTATGAAAACCAGACATAACCCCCAAACCACATCTTGGACATAACCCCTTGAATTTCAGTGGTTCATTTGAAAAAGATATGTTATATATAAATTGTAAATTTTTCATATACATTTTTTTCAGACAAAATATTAATTTTCCAATGCAGTGACCATATCCAAATAACCATTTGTTTGTGGTTTGATAACAAAATATTATAAAATGTAGACTGAGGAAGTAACTAATATATAATAAATTATTATGATAATGTATACACGTGTATACACATGTAAAAACGTGTGTGTATACTGCAGATAGGAGAAAAATTATTTCTGATATCATACTCAAATTGTTGATGAAAATCACACTTGTATAAAGATTTATTATTAATAATAAAATATTTATATATAACTTCATGTGTGCTTATTATTATTAATTAATTCCTATATTCAGGTTTTTTTCTACAAAGGATTTTGTCCTCAGGGTCATTTATTTAATTCATATATTTTGTAGGAATTGACTGACATTAATAAAAGTAAACATCAAAACGATTTTTGTTAAAATGTAGAGTATATATTATCAACTGGCATCGTTTTCTCCAAAACAAACTGACATCACGGTTGCCACAAAGATGTTACAACAGTTTTATCTTTCATTTTTCTTTGGTTGCCAGCAAATTAAGTGACGTCACACCGAGTTCATTATATGTGTGTGTGTGTGTGTGGGGGGGGTACTGGTTACGTCAGTGGAAGATCTACTGGGGCATCATGGGTCAAGATCCCCACCTCTCAGAGGGTCAGAATCCCAAAACCATCTCTAATATGGATGCTCCATCATTGGACGACATAATAATTACTAGTAGTACTGCGAATTTGTCATTCTTAAATAACCACACATTTCGTATTCTATAATGTGTATCTGATAGCATTATTATTTAACAGCCAAATTATAATATACTTCATTTTATACTAAGTTACTTAGTATAAGATGAAGTATAATTGTGATTTGTCTGATAAATAATAACTTAGTAAGTACACTTTGACAATTCTCCCAAGAAGTAAATATTCCTGGAGCTTACCATCAAATAATATTGCTCAAATTCTTGCAATGAGATACTGAAAGGTTTGTGCAAGATACGCTAGGCCGAAAGACGTTCTTGTTTGAAAACATTTCATTAGCTTTAGTAACACGTGGCCACTTGCCTTGATGCTAAGGCTAATCCACATGTTTGTCTAGAGGTTAATGAAGGTCGTTGGAATTGGCATAGCGACGCCAAGAGTACTGCTCAAGGTTTGAAAAGTAGTGTGCAGAGTTTTGAAGATATTGTTGGCTTCATAGTATTGAATGTTAGTTTGGATTATTTAAAAGGTTTGTCAGCTAAACTACAAAGAAGAAATACTGACGTCTTTGATGCATACACAATCTTGACAATATCAAATCAGAGATTCAATGTTTGAAGGATGACATTGGTGTAGAATTCCAGAGATGGTATGAAGAAGCAAAGCAGCTGGCTTCATATATAGTTAATGAAGAGGAAATACCAAGGGTTCCAAGGGTTTAGTGTAATAGGTCGAATGTACCTGCTGACACAACTCTTCTTTATTACAAGAGATCAATTGGCATTCGTTTTATTGATATCTTACTGCAACAGTTTCAGAACCGTTTCTCTGCAGACAACTGCTGACCGGTGATTGCTTTGTTGAATCTAATACCATCTTCAATGGTCAAACTAAGGATGCCTTCCACAGGGCAAATTTGTATCATGGCATTACGACCTGCCAACTCCGAGATTATTAGATAATGAGGTATCCAGATGTTTCAGTATGTGGTCCAGGAAGTGTGACAGGGCCGATTTACCTGATACTTTGATGAAATCCTTTGTATCTGCAGATCCAGATTCCTTTCCGAACATTATAATTTTACTGGTACTAAGATGTGCTCTTCTTGCTACATCTGCAGAACAATTAAAGCGTA
Source organism: Paralvinella palmiformis (assembly GCA_025642065.1). Taxonomy (NCBI): domain Eukaryota; kingdom Metazoa; phylum Annelida; class Polychaeta; order Terebellida; family Alvinellidae; genus Paralvinella; species Paralvinella palmiformis. The sequence continues at coordinate 26,918 of JAODUP010002404.1, forward strand.
GTTTCTTTGTGTTGAGGGGAATACAAAAAGTTGACGAGCCGGAGGTTTTAGGCATCCGGGTTTTATATTTAGGTCAATGGTTGAGACTGAAACGTGTTGCTGGGAAAAGTTTGCAGGATTAAGTCTGCCAGGATTAAGGCAGTATTTGAGGTGGGATCAAATAAGAATATGATCTATTTGTAAATAATAGCAGCATTTGTTAAGAAAGTAAACGCACATTAATAAGTTAGCGGACTAAAATAATGAGCTATAAAGTATAATACGGGCCATGATATGATGATTACTGATGTATGAGTTATGCCTATGGCGAGAATCAACAATCACGTCTTTATTGAATTATCCGATAATTTTCAGATTTCCGTACAAAAGTTGTATAGACGTGAAAATAGGTGAGTTTGAACCCGTTCATTCTTAATCCAGGATCAGTCGACTGGGCCGAGATCGACGTGGGTATCATAAATATATGTTGATTTCGGCCCATATTGCATTAAAGTGTTTATTGTAGATGCGTGTTTTTATATCGCCGATCACGGCCCATGTCAATTACTATATATATATATATATATATATATATATATATATTCATAGGGCCTACAGTGTAGTCTATTGGAATCAAAACGTTAAGTGTAATATAAATATCAAATTGTTTATTTTAAATAACAATAATCATACTGAGTAACAGCCCAAGTCCACCCACGGAGGCCTACACTCATCGTCCGTATGGGTGGGCACATGCTCGGAGGAGCTGGTGGGCAGAGCGGTCGCCGTTTTCTTATTCTGACCAGAAGCTGAAAATCTTCTTCTGCAGATCGACAAAGGTGTCTTTTTAACTTGCAGTTCGAAAATAATATTATATAATTTCGACTAAATATTAAACAGTAGTTTCAGCATGTCATTATGTCAATATAATTTAAAAAAATTGTACCTTCAACCCTCTGTTGATATGTGTTGGCGTCGATTCTTGTTCCACATCGTATGTGGCACCACTTTTCCCATGATTCACATAGGACGGCTTTCGAATTTTTCTGCACTCTTTTGTCGCATTCTACAAAAAGATATAACGGCGCCATTGCTAACGAATCGTTAATAACATTTCTAGGTTTATAGGTTTTGTTGTTCGGGGAGAATCCCCAGGCTGTCGCTTAATCAGCAAAGCCTCTATGTTCAAGTGGTTGAGAAACCCCCCCCCACCACTCACAGGGGAGCAGTACGGAAAGATGGAGCCGAAATACCCTGAGGGTGGTCACTGCCAGAGTGTTTTACGTCCTCAGGGGGTTTTTAACGCCCCCTTTATTTTAAATAATTCAGTGGAGACGGCAGCGCCATTTAACGTGGTCAGCCACCCACGATGTAGTGAGCCGAGAAATTAATCCCTGGAAAAGTTTCGATGGCCTAGCGGTTAAGCACCCGGCACTTGGTGCCAACGGTTGCAGGTTCGAACCCCATAACATTCCTAGTAGACTAACGCAGTATTTATAGAAACACCACACCCACTCCATGCCGTGATTGGATACTAGAATCATCTAATCTTGTAATCGTATAACAAAGCGCTAGTCCATCAACTGTTTTCCCATTCTAAGAATATACAGTCGGATATTGACGATAAGACAACGCAGCTGTTCCAACAAAATAAATGACGTCACACATCTTTTCCATATTCGTTGCAAACATGGTGTTTTTACTAGAGGGCATTTGGGAGTAGAAGTCGTCACTATAGAACGGCTTTATTCAGTATATATATATATATATATATATATTTTGTATCCACATCAAAAGTTATTTTCGCATTGGTTTGTTTAAATTTCGTAATGGCTGGATGTTTAATCTGTTGCTGAAAATGAAATGGTGACCACCGTTTGATGTGGTCTGTGAATCCGATAGAAAATGCTATTTTCCACTTGAAATGGGATAGGAACCCTGGGCGTGTGTGTATAATATTATGCAGTCGTTTGCCATGTATTTGTAGACTACGGTCCTACTGTACGACACATATTCCAATGTTTTATTATATTGACTGAAACGACTACGACTTCCTGCGCCAACGTTGTTTACACGCACAACTCAAACACGCCCAGCAACCACAATCTACTCAACGAAACAAAGCTAGATGGATGGTTGGATGAATGTTGTTTAACGACACATCGGCACAATTTAGGCCATTCAGTGTCCTAGAATGTTTGGAAATAAAACCGTATGAAACAACGCTAGAGCACTTCACACTTTCTAATTGAGGGACACCAATTAAAGACAACGTGAAAGGATCAGCTCAAATAAACAGTGCGATTACTCTTGCCGTAAGTACATTTAAAAACTATTTTTGTAGACTACGGCCCGACTATACGACACATATTCGAATGTTTTATTGTATTGACTGAAACGACTACGACTTCCTGCGCCAACTCAAACAATTTTTAAATGTACAGTTAATTTTTATTTCCGGTTAATTTAATAGAAGTATAATATAACGGCTCTGCGAACGATCTCCATCATTAACATAAAATATGAATCAAAATTATGTCTGTCGACATAGACATTACTCATTAGAGTTAAAATCTATATCTTTCACCAGAAAAAAGTATTATTATTTAAAACAGCCGCGCCGATACCTGTGCCATTTTATAATACATTCTGTATTTGTTCATATTTGGTCATTTATGAGTTTTTACTCGTTTTCGTATGGGGTCAGTGTAACATACAGAGAGACGACTAGAACGACTTCAGTGTAATCGTCATTATGAGTTATTAGTTCGTCGTGATTATAAGTTATTAGTTCGTTGTACGTCATTATGCGTCGCCATTACGTCATTCTTGGTCGCCGTTGGTCGTATATGTCGTTGTCCTGTATATGAATAAATTGATTAAGGCAATATACATCTGTGTCATTGATACGGAGCAAGAGGTAGCTGAGTGTTACATCATTAACATTCTCTTGTGTCGTAATATTTCACCATAAATACGCTAGCTTCAGCTGACCAGTACAGGCTTCTTCACTACGCCGGATATCTGAGCTCAACCTATGCGACGCACCATTGACCACACACAACAACAAACGATACATACAAAAGAAATAACAATCCACTATCAAGATCATGTCAACAAAATAACAATCATTCAATCAATCAAACAAAACATAGAAAATTACCAACATAGACCTGTTTGGGAAGCCACAAACTTGAGCTGCTAGCCTTACCTAAGGTAAACCAACCATCAGGCCAACGGAACACTTTACGTCGACATGGGTTGCTTTTAATCCTACAGCACACACAGCCACCAATTTGGGATTTGTAGTGTATTGTGATGATTGTGGCAGGTCAAGATGCATACAGTAAAAGAACAAATTGAGACAGGCTGAAAAGAATGATCTATTAGTGCCACGTCTTATAAGGGTTTTCAAACCCTAAGCATGCAAATAAATACATTTTCATGTGGTTTATTCACAATGATGGTGTACCATGGGTTCAACTTTGGTATGTTCCATATTTCGATGAAAGCATGTTATACAGTTTACATTAGAACAAAAGAACAAAGACAGACAATATGCAGCAAAATGTTAATTTTCTACATTTATTGGTACAAAAGGGTAGGTTATTCGTTGTAAGAAATAGTCATAAGCACAAAAATAAAAGAGCCTCCCTCCCCATTTTTTCCCAAAAAGGTAAGGACCTTCATTTTGGCTAAATAAAAATGGGTCTCCCTCCCCAGTCTGCAGAAAATGTGAGGACGAGAAACATTTAATTAATTTTTAACGGTCTTATGAGTAGTGAAATTTTAAATGACTGGAAAGATCAAAATATGAAAGAGAAAACGACAAAGCAAATTGGCATCCTTCTTCTCCAGGTAATAAAACAACGAAATTATATGGAATAAAAGGAAAAAATATAAGGGAAATGTTATGTTTTGATGCTCTCAATTAACTCTAGATTAATACTTGGTGGGTTTAACTGTTTACTGTGTCGAATTTGGCAACACATGTCTATAGTCAATACTATAAAAAGATAAATAGAAACGAAAGTTTAAGTTAGGCCACTAACAGGAGACACACTTCACCAATTTGAGAACGGAGAAATTAATCTTTTTATCAGAAATATTGTCACATTTCGAGAGTGTGGACATCGGCAACTACTGAGAATTTATATACTGTAACCTGACTTGTCCATGCTACCCACAGATCAGATGATCCGGATAGCTAAGGCTACTTTAGTGAGGAAAAGGTGAAGAATACGCGTTACTAAGGCGAGTAATCGAGTTACGAGCTATATTATGTTATATTTATTTATGTTATTTGTTAATTAATTAAGTTTTGTATGTTGAAATTAATGCAGAAGTATTGCTGCGGAGATTCTTACAATACAGAATGTGTTCACATTCCAGTTCAACAAGCTCAGGTCATCAAACAGCAAATGTGAGCAAACACGATCAGAAACAGTGGTCGCAAAGGCAAAAGAGTCACTAGACGAGATTGACAAAAAACGTGAACAAGAGTCATTGTCCAGGTGAGAGTAATAAACGAAATATAGAAGAAAACAGTGATGTCAAATTGTACGTGTACATGATTAATTATGTCCAGAAGAGCATTCATATTAAAATATTTGACACAATCCAAATAAACTTTACTGTGGATTACTTTTATTTAACGACACATCGGCACAATTTACCCCATTCAGCGTCTTAGAACGTAAATGAACTTTACTGTGAAGGGTGCTAATACGTTTTACTGCCATTTTTTGTGTGCAGTAAATTGTGGTAAAAGTACCATTTGTTTCAGATATCCTCGCTCTTAACTCACAAGTACTGAATCAGATGACAGATAAGTCGATGTCACCCACTGATCAGATTTCCTTGATGATTCTTGAATGTCGAATTGATTAACATAATTAATAGACAGTGCGATATTTCGGAAGTGATTGCTACCTATTTCACCATAGGCATGGCCATATTGTAACTGTGTAATAATTCATGATCAACTCAAACTACCACAACAAGTATACGCTATATCGTGTTACCTGTGTAAGTGAGCAACTTATATAGTGTACGTGTGTTCCTTTGTAAACAATATGGGAAAGCCAAAGAAAATAGCGGATAAAAACAAGCAGATACAACAACATTGGAGGAAAGACTAGATGATATCCATGAAAGTCTTTGGATATTGCTACATACCATAAAGTCGGACATAAAAGGTGAAATTAAAGCACTGGACAGTAAAGTTAGTGCAGTAATTCGTTTGATTGGAGAACTTGAAGAAAATGTAACATCTCTTGAACAGAGAGTCGAACTTTTAGAAGATCGACTGATCAGAGCTGACACTCTAAATAAGCGTCTCCAGAACCGTATTCTTGACTTGGAGACACGTTCAATGAGAAACAATATTATTTTAGCTTTGACCCTAAATCGAGCGATTTTGGTACCGAGGCTGAAGGAGAAAATTGTGTATCAATAATAAAGCACTTTCGTTTGGGATCCGTAGAACTGGAACAAGCAGACAAATTATCGCGACGTTCCCTGTTCCTGATGAACTGCACATGGTTCTACGACACTCAAATAGACTAAGAGATACCAAACATTACACCAATCGCCAAGTGCCTGCCGAAATCAGGGAGCGTAACCAATATGCGCTACCCGAGTTCAAGCAAAAACGGCAAAATCCTGCCAATAAAGCCCATCCTACAAATGGTAAATTGTATGTAAAGGGACGGCTACAGTGTAAACTCCTGATACCTACTTTACCGCGTGTTGATCCGGCTGATGAAAATATTCCCAACTTCACCATTGTTATTGGAGATAAAATGACCGACAGAGGCAGCACCTTTACTGGCTATGCTGCTGGTGTAACCAACTTGGAGGATGTTTCAGTGCTTCTAGAACAATCACTGAAATTAGACGGCATTGCAGCTCCGACGCACCGCATTTATGCCTATCGGTACAAAACTAGTGGAGGTTGGATAAATAAGAATTTTGACTCGGATGGTGACGACGGTGTCGGCCTCCGGCTACTCAAAGTCATACGTGATAGCAAAATCGTGAATAGGATATGGATTGTCACTCGATTGTAAGGACCATATTACCATCATATTGGCAAAGCACGGTTTGACCACGCAAGACAAGCATGTAGTAACTCCAATTTAAAACTGTAAGTGCCTCTGATACTTGTGTGATGCAATATACTGTACAGGTGTGTATGCAATAATATACATGTATGTATATAATCATGCACTATGGTAATGATTAATATTCTCCTGTTGTTGTAAATGTCTTATATTTAGTGATATTACTATGTGTATGCTGGGATCACTTATAATCTTTATCGATGATATATTGACGCATAATGTTTAACAATTTGTTTTTGAAACTTCAACGTATCTAAGCCCCCTTCAAGTTGATGGTCCATGAGACCTAAGTTAGTTATATTAGTGGTTGAATGCAGGTAGCCTATTTTAGACGTAAAAAACTTCATTGACCAAAATAATAGATCCGCTGTAAATCACGCGGTACATAAAACAAAAGGAAATATTCTAAACACATAAATCTTCTCATAAGCCTCTGTTCTCCACGAAAAAATATTAATTCTAATAAGAGATATTATATTGAATCTTAGTTTACAATGTAAATAAAAGACGTTGAAATAATAATTCCCTGGTAACCTTTGGTTGACCAACCACCGAAATGTGCTACTAAAGGTATTTGCCAAGGTGTACAATGAAACTGCTAATTAACCTGGATGTCATTATCGTATTTAGTTTATTTCGATACAGTGTATTGTGTACTAGTTTGTTTGTATGCATGTATATGTTTTAACATGTAGCAAGTTTGAAAATTGAGAAAACATAAACTCTTACAATCTTTCTTCTACTCCTACTTAAATCTGATCGATATTCTTCGCCTCCCTTGTATGTTGGCGGCGTACAAACAGTTTTATGCTTCACTGAACATACCAGGTAACTATAAATTACTTTCTTGGTGATTAATTCATGGAACGGCTAAACTGTGTTTTTGTCTTGATTTGATATTTTGTCTGGTATAATTATACTATTTGACTATACATGTTTTAATTATATTTTGTTTTATATGTGTAATTAGTTTATTGCGGAGTTATACGATTAACCGCTTTGTCTGCTGTCCAAGGTGAGCTATCGAATATTTAAGTATAAAATGGAATTACAGCGAATGTAATGAACATAAACTTAATCTTTTTATTTCAATAAAAACGATAAATTGAATATTGAAGATGATGATCACAACCTCAACTGTCTGTTAAATAACTATTATGATGACAATGATGGTGAAAATCCTCTGGATGCTTTCCACATTGACAGTAACTACTATGAAATCGAACAAATCAGTACAACAGTATTGGCAAATGCACAAAATTTCAAATATTGTACAATGCATTTTAACATTCGCAGTTTGCCAAAAATATATAGAGAGCTGAAAGAAATAATCTCTCGATTCCACAATATAAAAATTAATATGCATTGCATAATGTTGTGTGAAACATTCTTAACTGATAATAACTATGTATTTGATGCAATCCAGGGTTATAAATTAGCCTGCAGAAATAGACAGACTGGTTCACGGGGTGGTGTTGCTATGTACATCAGGGATGATTTAAATTACATTATCCGTGAAGATAGTTATGTTAATATCGACGACAAAGTTGATTCAATATTTGTGGAGGCTCACTCAAAAACTGTTAATTGTATCTTTGGTGAAATATACCGAGTTCCTAATACCAGCGAAATATTATCGATTAGTTACTATGAAACGATTTTAAATAAACTCCAACATATCCAAAAAGACATTGTGTTGGGAAGCGATCAAAATTTCGATTATCTCAAATATAAAAATCAAGCACATGTTTCGGAGTTGATGGACCTTTTCCTAAATGCAGGTTTCTTACCTACAATTACAAAGCCAACCAGAATAACGCATAGTACGGCCAATCTTATTGATAACATATACATAAAAACAAGTAAAGAAATTAAATTAGCATCATTAATAATATTAAATAATATATCAGATAATTTACCAGTGTTCTTATTTTCCGAAAAATATAAATCCATGAAAACTGAGCCTTTAATCTTTGAGCATAGAAAATTCAATAACAACACGTATCAACAAATTTGTGAGGCCTTATCAAAAATAGATTGGTCAAGTCTCAACTCAAGTGATGCTGAAACGTGTTACAACATAATTACAGATAAAATAAATGATGTTATAGAATATTTTGCACCTAAAATGATAACCAAAATACCTGCCCAACATGTAATACGAGAACCATGGATAACCCTCGGAATCCTACATTCATCAAAATACTTAGATAAACTTTATAAAAGCAATTGGGTAAAGGAAACGTATCACGGGAACTTGTTAAATATATAACTTACAGAAATAACTTTACCAGAATCAAACGTAAACAAAGGGAGATATATTATGGTAACTTATTTCAACAATACAAATCAAACATTAAGAAAACATGGAGCACATTAAATGAGATACTCAACAGAAAAAATGACAAAACATCAATATCAAATTCATTCAAAATAGATAACACAATTGAAAACGACCCCACTTACATTGCAGACAAATTTAGCGAATTTTTCTCTGAGATTGGACCTAAATATTCTTCTAATATAT